>JAWWES010000001.1:110357214-110427426 GCA_035583135.1 Lophotriccus pileatus
AGAAAGAAAGAAAGAAAGAAAGAAAGAAAGAAAGAAAGAAAGAAAGAAAGAAAGAAAGAAAAAAAGAAAAAAAGAAAGAAAAAGAAAGAAAGAAAGAAAATAGTAATAGGACAAGGAGAGATTCTGAGGCAAGGCTTCTTCCTAAAAGATAAAATTTTTTTGGCTCAATATCAGATGCTAGAACAAAATGTTATTATTGACAAGCCTGTTGTTTTTATTTAGAAAAATTTAAATAATTTTTATTTTCAGATCCACACAGCACTCTCACTTGCCAAAAGCTGGTGAGAAAAAGCTTCATATAACAAAAAAAGTAACAGCAGCTTTTCTGTCCTCCTCTCCATCCATCCTTCAAGTGATAATTCTGGAGTCCTTTGAGAACAGGGCCACATTGAAGGCTCGGGGACCAGTGCTCTCACCATATATATGGGGCTCAGGGAATTCAGAAGAAGATCCCCTTTCTGCATACAGAATTTGCAGGACCAGAAGGCAGGGCTATAGTTCTTCCAAAGCAATTCATCAGTTCACTTGTCCAACAGCATTTTTCAGGCTGCAAACAGCTCACACTAAAGAGTGAGAACAGGGTTGGCAGAATGTCGTTCCCTCGGACCAGGGAACTTACAGTCACGTCCTGCAAAGTCACGTCCTGCAAAGCAGGGCTGCATTTTTGCTGCCCTGTTAACATGCTCCCAGCAGCTCTGCTGAGGCTGAATTCCTTGATCATAAGCAATCAAGAGACACTGTGGGAGAAGACAGATGGAAAGCCAAGGATCCAACTGGTTCCTGCCCACAGGGCACACCAGAGGCAGTCTGGGGCAGCTGTGCATCACAGACTGTCCCTGAAAGGTGTTGACCAAAACTGCCAACAAAGACACTAAAATGCAAAGCCTGGTCTTTAATACCACTGTCTCCAACCCCTGTGTGCCACATAAATAATCAAAAGAGCCAGCGTAATCATCCCTGCAAGGAGCTGACAAACAAAATACGTGAAGCCTGACTTGGAGAACTCCCAACAAGAATTCACCTAGCACAGAGACATACAGCCCTAAGCCAAGCAACAAACAGCCTCCTCCAGCACAGAGCTGAGATGGTTATGTTCATAATCCATGGTTCTTAGCTTCCCCAAGCAGTCCAGACCCCTCTGCAGATGCTGCCAAGACTCAAAAACAGGGCTGCCAGGTAATCCAGACCTGCCTAGCAATCAGGTGCCTTAAAAGCAGGGACAATACTGGCCTCCTGTTATCTGCCTGAACAGCCAGATCTGGGCACATCGTCCCATTTTACCCCATGGCTGCTATGACAAGTGACTGTGGCTGAAAGTCTGCTTGGGCAGACTTTCATAGCAAAAAATGACCACAAATGACATCTTGAAGAGCTGCTCCGCACACATGCAGGAAAGCCGAGCAGAAATGTTCACTTCCAAACAAAAAGCACTCCAGCAATACTAAATCTTCTGCTCTAAGCCAGCTATCTTGTCCTAAGGAAAATCTTCTGGAGATCTGGCTAGGAAGGACTTGGAGAAAGAACAGAGACTGCGTTATCCTTATGCTATCCGCTCTGCTATCACCACTGTACGAGAGGCTGTGTTGTCTGGATCTGGGTTTATCAAGGAGAGCCTCGGCAAATATGGCACTAGGAGATAACATCCCTTGTCTGATTATCACCCCCATACACTCAGGGACAACTGCTATGGAAATCCTAGCAAACTGTGGCTGGAGAGAGGAAGGATCTGCACGGAATGTGTGTGTCTGTAGGAGTGACCGTGAACAGCAGAGCAGCAACTAAAGGGAAACAAACCCCCAAACCAACAAAAAACAAACAAACAAACAAACAACCAAAACAAGCTCCAGGAGTAGTTCACAAGGATGATTTCCCTCCTTCTATACTCCTGACATTATGATTCTTTTATGCACCCAACCACTTTGTAAAGGGAGTCATGCCACAACCATTCCTGCAATTAAATGGAGAAAACCGAATCATTCTGTAAGACACTGGGAACTCTGCACGATCTTTGAAGCATTTGTTTGGCCAATACTCCCAGAAGTACCACCTTGGTAACTTCTCATCAAAGCTCTTTAAGCTTCCTGTTTGCTCAACTGCCTAAAGATCCCATTCACAGACCTCCACTGGGAAAACTCATGCAAACAGCTACTAAACCCTTCAAAAGCAGACAAAAAGAGACCAGCACATCTTCTTTCCTTCACATCAGGGACATCATCAGCTCTGCTACAGAGCTTCCAGTGCCCAAATTGCTTCCTTTCACAAGGAAAATCCTTCAGTTAAGCCCTTCCCAAAGCCAAGGCATGACTGCACATGCAGTATCAACACTTGAAGGGCCCGCTGGCTACACATTCAAAACCTACACATCAGGAAAGGAAGGACATTTAGGTAAGACCTAGAGCTCTGCTTCCACCTTCCTGCCCCTACAGCAGCCCTCCTGTGACACAGCTGAAGTGAAGTTTGGCAAGAGTATATATACCCCATGCCCAGGAATCTTTTGATTTCCTGCAAGCTCCAACTGTCCTGCGTTTAAGTCCAGGACAGCAAACCACTTAGACGCCTCCACAAATAAATGTTCTCGGAAGCAGGTTAGATTAAAAATACACTGTAGCAAACATCTTAAAATATGTCTGCTCAGGCAGGTCTGAAAGAGAAGTGGTGCTAGTACATTAAAGTGTTCCTGCTCACAGGGTAGCTGAAAAATACCTGTTTTATTGCTATTTTGCAGCACTGTGTCTAGGGATAACAGACCAGTCTTACCTCTCTGACACTGAATGGACTGCACAGTATCATTCTCAGTGAAATGCTACTTCACTTTCAGATATTTTTTTTTTTAGTCTTATTCAAAGTATGAACAATTAGGTTATTTTCTCATCTTAATAAATGATGTAAAACCTCCAGACATATGGTAGCATTTTTATGCTTCTAGGCAAGCAGTGATAACTTTCAAATGTTACTTCCCCTCCTCCTCCTCCACTACATGAAACAAATATACTGGAACCCATTTAAATCTTAGTGACAAACACATTTAAAGGAGACTAATTTTAGTTAAAGTTTCCAAATGTCAGATGTACATGTTAAATAATTATACTAAAAAATAAAGAGCAGATGAGGTCTCATTCTCATCACTGTATGAAAAAATTGCCTTATATATTTCCAATAAGGATTACAAAATTTTACGAGGCAATGCTTGTGCCTAAATTAGCAAGGAATAAACAAGTGTCAGCTCATGCTTACAGGGACATCTGACAAGTATCATTCATGCTAACTCAACTGCTACAAGATTAGAGGATTGCTGCTGTCTTGTTCAGTTTGGTAAGTATCAATCCACAACTGCTTCACTTTTTCTGGTTTAAGATCCATAGCAGGGCTCAGTTTTTGACTAAGGTAATCGTTACCAACTGTCTGTGCACTAAGGGTTAGATTTCTCAGAAGCAGAAGGCCACCAAATCCCTAAATGATGGTATGGCACCACACATGTCAAGGTACTTAATTAGGAGGAGAAGTCATCTCCAGGAAGGACATGGACCTGTTGCAGCGAGTCCAGAGGAGCCCACCAAGATGGTTAGAGGGACGGAGCACCTGTCCTGTGAGGAAAGGCTGAGAGACTTGGGGCTGTTCAGCCTGGAAAAGAGAAGACTTTGGGGTGACCTAACTGTGGCCTTCCAGTACCTGAAGGGAGCCAACAAGAAAGATGGAGAGAGACTATTTACAAGAGCCTGGAGTGACAGGACAAGAGAGAATGGCTTTAAACTGAAAGAGAGTAGGTTTAGATTAAATATTAGGAAGAAATTCTTTACTGAGAGGGTAGTGAGGCCCTGGCACAGGTTGCCCAGAGAAGCTGTGGATGCTCCATCCCTGGAAGTGTTCAAGGCCAGGTTGGATGGGGCTCTGAACAACCTGGTCTAGTGAAAAGTGTCCCCACCCATGGCAGGGAGGTTGGAATTTGATGGTCTTTAAGATCCCTTCCAATTCAAACCATTCTACAATTCTATAATTCTAAGATTTTGCCTGCTGTTTTCTTTAGAAAAACAAAGCTGCATTCCCCCAGCAGGTTTTTGCATTTACCAGATTCTTTCCTATTATTGAGAAGCACGCATGTCCTCCCCAAAAGTACACAGCAGAGTCACACTGGAGTGGTTCAGGCGTCCTCTCTGATTGAATGTTGTACTGTCACCCATTATTACTCAAGGCTAGTCATAGTATGCATTAGCATTCATAAAGTTGGAACCTATTCAACCTGTCCACCCAGTAGCTGACTAACTGGATGTTATTACTTGAAAAATAAATCTCACCAAAAAAAGGGAAAAGAAAATAACCTGAGTACGCTGGGTAACCCACTCTATGCCTTTATTTCCTCAAACACAAGCAGTACTAATACTGAATAAATTAACAAGTATTTAATCTGTAACAGCTTCTAAGCTTCTTACAGAACAAGAAGAACAAGAACAGCGAAGACTACAAAATTATTGTTATTTTGCACTTTCATAACTGAAAGGAAAACTTTGAACGGGCAAGTATTTTCTACTAGTTAGGGGCAAATTTCTGTTATTCCTTTGAATTAAAAAAGTGCTGTGTTCTTCAGGGGGAAACAAGTAACAGCAACAACAAGCTGTTTAGCACTTCTGTGCCAAATGCTCACAAGAATACTGAACACAGAACTGTGGCCAGTCAGAAGAAGACCTAAGGACACCTAATGGGAAAGAATGATGTCTTTCAACCACTTTGAGAGAAATTGAAGAGAACAAAGATGCAGAGGGGAAGCAGGTTCTAAAACATTCCCATAAGCGAGATTAAGGCTCAACAAGGCCAGATGCTGGATCCCAAAATGATAATCCAACTTTATTTTGTAACATAAAAGAGCAGAGGGAAAGGGGGAAAGTAGAGAAGTGGGAAAAGCTAAGGGTAAGTGTTAAAAGCAGCAGGACAGCAGTTACCACCACCACAAAGTGCTGCTGCCTTGCAAGCTGACAGATCTCTGCTGGGCTTCTTCCCTAGTCACCTTGGAACCTCCAAGGAACAAACTCAACCTGCAGGGTAACAGGTCGGCAGCAGCTCCTGCAGGAGTCCTCAAAGAGCCCCCCCCCAGTCCCCAGGCACAGCCCTAAATACCCTCACCGTGGTACCCCAGATGCCCACTGGCCACTTCACCAGCATCCGAGCAAAGGTCGCCTGGTACCCAAGGTGGGCCCTGATTCCCCAGCCTCCAAGCAAGATCCTGCCTGGCACACCTTGTTTGGGAGAGCAAGTCCTTGCCGTGTTCTTGACTGTAACAACTTTTAACCTCGCTGGGTGCCTCCTGGAGCTTTTGCGATTAGCTCGGCTCCTGCAGCAGCCCAGCTGTGGCGTCGAGGCTTTTTTAGCTCCGTGCCGGAGAAAATGGCAAAGCGGATTCCATCTTTTACACGGGGCTCTGCTTCCAGAAAGCGTAGCGCAAATTTGTCCGAAGCTAATGGGAAATCAGAAGCATGCGACTGGCGCAAAGCTGCGCTCCAGCACGGGAGCTGGGGAGGACGTCAGGGCAATGCTGAGAACCTTTAGGCGCCGCTCAGATTGATCCCCGCTTTCCCAGGTCGGCGGGCTCCACAGGCGAAGCCCGGCAGCTCCGGGCCGGGTCTTTTTTTTTTTAAAAGGTGTCGGAGGAAGCGCGGCTGAGACACCGCAATCCCCACCCACGGCCGCGCCGCCGCCCCCGCACATCCCGCACACCCCGCACACCCATCCGCTGTCCCGTCCCGGGGCCGCCCCCGCCGTCCGCTGCGGAGCCGCCTCGTCCCGTCCCGTCCCGTCCCACCCCATCCCGCCCGGTCCTCTCAGCGCTTCCCCCGCCACCGCTTTCCCCGCTCCCTCCTCTCTCCCGCCCCGCTCCATCCCGGTGCTCCGCGTCCTTCCCCGTGGGTTGGCTGCACGGCGACAGCTCGCGTTAAAGCCTCTTAAGAGAACAGACCTAAACCAAACGAACCCCAAAAAGCACGCAGCGGCCGCCGCCACCACCACCACCACCACCACCCCCCCAACCAGTAAATCCCCGTCCTGACCTGCTGGGCTCTGAACTCTTCTTCCAGACGGATAGGGGTTTTTCTCGGGGGCTCCCCCCGCCCCATTCTCAGGAAACGTTTACATCAGGAGCTACAAGGCATTCTCTGGAGACTGGTGAGAAGTTCTGAAAGGAGCTTTGTGCCCAATTACGAAGAATATTCGCTTTAGACGCAACGTATGTCCCATATCAGACAACGCTTTGCACGACAACTACCCACAGTACAAAACGTTCTGTGTAAAAGCTTTAACTCTGTGGCTCGTTTTCTTTCGGAGGAAGAGGAATTTGGTGAGACAGTGACCAGGTCTGGCTGTGGGGAAGTCTCGTTACACCTTCAGACTTCTCACAACACTCCTCAGTGAAGATCTCATCCTATAGGAGACCTTTTAAATTTAGTGAGCCACAGAAATTAATTTCTTCAATATTCTTTGGAAAAATGCACAATCCTATACATTTTTCACATGGAACGCTCAGTAAGAGATCCTACGTAGCCATTGCTCCGAACCAACAGTACAACGTGGGCATACATGGATTAAAATACAATTAAAACCATAACTGCCTATTTGAAGATTTATTGCAACACTTCAGGTCTGGCCACTCCTCATGAGCAAACTTCCTGTAGGTTCAGAGAGAACAAGACTGTATACCCTGCTCCAAAGAGCAACAATTCCCACCCAGTAGGAAGCAGTGGGCAGTCTTGGAAAAGAGCAGTAGATTCGTGTCACAGATGAAATGTGGAGATTAGAGGATTAAAATTTTCTATCATGCATGCACATTTGGATATTTAATAATTACATAAATGAGGAGAAAACATTTGGAAAACTGGGTCTTGAGCTTCCACTGCTATGACAGAAAAGATGTGCCATCAAAACAGGTCTCTATTTTTAAGGAAAAAAAAAATCCTTAGGAAAACAACATCTTGAGCAGTGGCACCGCACAGTACAAACTATATTAGCTTGTCATAATATGTTGCTTCTGTTGGTATGAATTTTGACTGAATAATAAACTAAATATGAGCTTCAGAAGACACAGGAATACCAAAGTGCTTGGAATACAGCACTTGGGAAGCACCCCTGATGTGGATTTTCTGATTCTTCGCGCTGAGATGTAAATGACTGCCAACCTCAGCTGCAGGTCACTATTTTAGGGCTTACCCACATTCTTCTCTTGTAAATGACAAATCATGGCACTACTTTTAAGAATGCACACACACTCAAATTCCTCAGAAAGGGTGATTCACCGCAAAGCTAGCTATGATCTGAATGAATGGGGGAAAAACCCCCCAAAACCCCAAAACTCATTCAGATCTGCTTTGCTTCATTTAATTTACAGCGGGGTTTGGGGTTTTTTTACTTCTTAATTTCAGTTATATTTTTGCTTTCTGTGAGCAAGCACCGAGTCCTGATTTTTCTGAAGAACTGCACATCGTTAGCATCGCTTACTCTTTTCATTGCCTTTAGTAATTTTATAATATGGGACATTTTTGATGCTTGTTATGGCACCTTCTGTGTTCAGGCTCAGAAAAATCCTTCTCACCAGCTTCCACAGAGTGCAATCTGCTATCACTGGTCCAAGTGGTGGCATGTGGTGGCAGTGGGGAGAAAAGGTGGCAAGCTGCCAGCGACAAGTCCCGTGGAAGCAGTTCCATACACCTGGCTCTTCCGTTTTATGGAGTATCCACTTTATTATCCACTCCAGAAGTATAAATATTGCTTATGCCTTTCCCTCAGTGAACTGACTGGACGTGCAGTCCATGAAACTGAGGTTCAGAGCACGTGGTGCAATGACAGCTGTCAAATGAAATGTGTGTTGTGGCAGGACTTTCACTTCTGAATAATCATTCATCACACAGAGTGATTAAGTGTCGGACCTCATGATTGTTTTAGAAGCTTATTACTTCTATCAGTGCATATAGCAGTAAGGGAGTGGTTTTTTTTCCTCTCAAGTGTTAAGAGGGAAAGCAAAACTGATTTGGGAAATAGCTCATGTATATGGATGTTAAATATTAACATGATACACTCAATTTAGGAATCTTTGGGTATTTCTAACATTTTGTTATAGTCCAACAGACTCCAGAAAGTTTACAAACAGCATTTCCCAGTGGAAATAAAATTTTTTCTGCCTTTGCAGCAAGGGTAAGTCTTATTTCCTAATGTTAACGTCACATTTCAGTTAGTAAGAGATTTTTGAGGAGTCTTTTTTCATTGTTTCAGCATATTATCAGTTTGCATTGGCATGGTGTTTTTTAGTATGTCTTTGCACACCATTAATCACTGTTTGCAATGTATTTTATCACGTAATCTGCACCAACACAGAAAACATGAATAATATCACAGAAACACAGAATGGCTTGGGTTGGAAGGGACCTTAAAGATCACACCTTCCACCAGAACAGGTGGCTAAAAGCCCCATCCATTGGCTTGAACACCTCCAGGGATGTGACATCCGCAACTTCTCTGGGTAACCAGCTCCAATGCCTCCCCACCCTCACAGTAATGAATTTCTTCCCAATACCTAATCTAAACATACTCTCAGTTTGAAGCCATTCCCCCTTGTCCTGTCACTATATGCCCTTTGAAAAAGTCCCTCTCCATCATATCGGGGAAAATACCAGGGAAAACCGAGAAATTAGAGAGCGAGAAACGTTGAACTTGCTGGAGCTGCCTCTAACAGCCTCTTTTTTTTCATTTTCTGAGGGGAGTGGGGAAGAGAGAGAGAAAGAAAGGTCATGGAGTTCAACACACAGCTTTCCAGCTGTAAATCCCCCAGATTGGGGGAGCAGTCGGACGGGGGGCGGTGCACTACCTCATCCCTCCACTGGAGGGAGACACCACCTTGCCCCTCTGCAAGCCCCGGGCCCGTCACCGCATCATCACCACTCGCGTCGCGGCCACGCGAAGGCTTCAAGCACGAAGCCCTTTGCACTAAACTACAGCTAAAACAGCCCGGTAAAACATCAAACAATCTGCCTAAGAGGATCCTAAAGACACGAGAGGGGTTTTGCCAGGTGACGGTAAAATTTCGCGACGTTATCCCGAGCTTTGGCGTGCACGCAAAGCCTTGAAGAGGGTCGTGTGAGTAACACCGGGAAGGTCTAAGCTTTTTTGGTTCCACGGAAGTGGAAAATCCCATTTCAGGTTTCTGCGCTCGTAAGTCTGCTCATAAATAGGAAAGAAGGGAATGAAGAGTTTTGGGTTTAAGCAACTAAAGTGCTGTCTGACTGAAGTAATGACTCTTTTGGTGTCAAGTTAAGCCCTGCAATACACGTATAGAGATCTTACTAAATGAGTAACAGCAAGGTCTGCTCTCTATCTAAGTAATAAAAAGCAAAAAAGAAAACAAAAATCTGTGGTCATCACCTTTTAAAGTTAATAAAAACAACCTGTGAGAATATGTGTAGTAAAACACTTCATTGTAAGAAATATTCCATTCAAATAATGTGATTCAACTAGTCTTTCTTGAGATTTTTGTTGACATCCTTAAACTGATTTTATTTATGAAAGTAAGCATCTCTGTATTTAGAGGTGTTAAGAACTCACCTTCTTGCAAGTTTACTCAGTACAGCTGTTGAACTCTTAGTTCTTTTTCCACTACTCTGAGGAAAATTGAATACTGCAGATGTTATCCTTCATAATGCCCTATAGACAGAATCAGTTCCTCATTTGCAAGTTATTTATTTTTTCCTACTGAGCTTCAAGGCAGTCATGATCATTAGTCAATGCTGGGGTTAAATAAACATGACCTAAAGTGATCACAAGTCAGACATTAATTGAAAGAGAGATTCTCGCATCAATATGTGGAAATCTAGGAACTGCACTTGAAATATTTCCAAAAAAATCCCCTTTCTTCAGGAGCAAACATCTTAAAAACACAAATGAAAAGGCGGAAATATACCTGAAATTAAAATATCTCCTATCTATGTCATATATTTCAACTAGATAGGCTGCCTTGCTAGGAGTTTAAAGCTGCTAATGGTCATAGACAATCAACATGAATTAAGGGAAAAACCCCCAAAAAACAAAAAAGGATGGGAAAAAATGAGGAAAATAAATGAGTACTCTGAAAGTTTTGTATTTACCCATTCCAGTTTCACGTGTCCCCTCTCTCTCCACAGTAACACCCACAGGTAAGGAGATGAACTGCCTGGATCCTGCACATGCGCTGGCAGCATTTCTGCAGAGTGCAGCCCAGACAAGCCCACCTGCCAGGAATTCCCCTAAGGACAGCTGCAAGAAACTTAAGAAGATTTGCATCCATTCATAAAAGATCACACTGCTTAAGACAAAGCCAGTGTGGGACAAGGTTACAGGAACTTGGGGTACTTTCAGAGCTATTGCCTAATTTCTCCAGAGCCCCAACCCTATGAAATTCCCAGTTCTTATTGGAAAGGGGAGCACTGCACACCAAGTGTCTCATTGCTGGCCCTCATGCCACGTAGATCACTCCCTTCAGAGCAATCTCTGCAAACTGGAGTCATTATTGCCTGTTTCACATCACTAAGCTTTCCTCACCTCATGAAACCTCTCGTCCTCTCATCCCATAAAAAGGGGAAAATATGTCTTAAAACCCTTTAGTGGAGAACTATTGCCAAAGAGTATTTGAAACTTAAGAATGCTCCCTGCACCATGATCTAGTACAAAAGCCAACTTCACAGCTTTTATCTCTTGGTGTAAATACCCCATTACCACCATCGACCTCACTGATGCTTCTTGCAATTATCCTCCCAGTCCATCACTCCAACCTGGGTGTTTCCTCACGCTTGTACATGATAAAGGTCCACTGTAGTCAACAGAAAGAGTCCTTCACCTATCCCACAGCCCCATTCCAGATTAAACCTCAGGACAACTGAGCATCTAAGCACCAGTTGTTGTTATAAAACAATACCAACGTCCCACAGCCAGCTTGTCTCAAGTAGAGACTTTTTAACAATGAGAAAAGAGAAACATCACGAAATTAGAAATAATTGGAAAGTCATGCATCTTTATTCCTCTCGTGTATAGCACCAGCATCTTATGAAACACTGCATATAGTGATAGGAAAAAAAGTACATCTCAAACAGTTTTTATTTAAGTACTGCAAGGTATTTGACAGGAATATTGTTACCAGTTAAACATGAAAATTTGTATGATAGCTTTTCAAAATAAAGTCTTCTACAACTCTAGACCATGAGGAGTTTTCCAGAGCTACAGGTGGGAGCTGGGAACAGCTGTCTGTCTCCAAACACATCTTTTATCACAGCTCCTTCAAAATTTCAAAGAGTATCTTAGATATTTTAGAAAAGCTACACTAGGGAAGAACCCTCTGCGTAGTTGTGTTTAAAGGGAAGGGAGTGTGGCACAATAGCCAGGCATAAAAACACCTAAAGCCCACTTTTATCTGTCACGATCATCAGGTATTTTTATTTTGTACTTTTTCATTCACAGTAAGTGTACTTATTACTGGTTTTCTGCTTTGTTTTCTTTCTCGGACATTATATAACAGGAATTAAGGAATCCCTTTGAACCCTTTGAAGCACCCTTAGCACGTGAGAGGACTCTTTCACCGGGTTCTTATATACAAACAGTGAAAGAAAAGGTGAATGAAACCGAGAGCGCTGCACAATCCTCCTCCCCAGTCATCTGTTTCTGTCCCTGCTACCTGAGTTTTGGGTCATGGTCAGCAGAGTTTTAGCTACTTCAGCTTTGCACATCTTTGGGGTTGTTGATTTGTTTGTTTTTTCAAGACACATTTTACTACAAAAGCAGCTACCTAAGGCTGAACGGAGTTTTTACCCTGAATTGTTGTACTGGTCCTTTAACTTTTTATGACTCATAGTTTAAGTATTTGGGAATTCCCCTCTAAATATGAGTTTGACACACTTGCATTATAGAAAGTTATTTTATTCAAAAAGTAACAAAATGCGACATTCATTCAATACCCAGGACTATATTTAACACCACACAATTGGTCCTTTTTTTTTTCTTTGCAATAAAGCTTCTAATTAAAGACATATTTAAAAAAAACCCCAAGAACAAGACTGAATAGCAGAAGTAGCAGCATTGAAAGAGACAATCACAATGTTACACACCCAAGCAAGTCAGGAATATTTTTTTTAAAACTATTCAAACAATGTTAGGCTGTTTTACCTTCTCCCCTGGACCCCCCAGCTGCATTAAAGAGTATACAGCTACTCTCTTACCTGTGTGCTGAAGTGCCTTCTTGGTGGGCTGACTACTCATCAGGGATCACCTGACTAAAGCCTGGAAAAAAATTAAAATATAATCAGCTGACCACCCTCTCTCACTGGCTTCCAGCTTAAATACTCCTCTCCACAGCACTTTGTCATGTGAGGCAGGACAGAACCAGCTGTCATTGCTTCAGAAAAAGGGAAACGGGCCCCTCCGTTTCCACCTCCTTCCTTCCTCCTCTCTCACTCTTTCCTATCTGTCCCTGCCTCCGACCTCCTCCCTTTCTCATTCTTCCACTTCGCTCATTCACTGCCCGCCCGGCTGGGGTCTCCCAGGGGAAGCCGCATTCCACAACGTACAAGCACTTCCCCTGCATCTCGAGGTTTCTCAACAAGCTGCCTACACACTTCTACTGGGGGGAGAAAAAAAGGAAAAAAAAAAAAGGAGAAAAAAAAAAAAAGGAGAAAAAAAATTATAAATCAGAGAGAAACAGAGAAAAGGCACCACATTCCACAACCCTCAGTCAGCCCTGGCAGACTAGGGAGGCATTTTCAGTCACACAGCACAAAATGCATTAGTCAGAGCTGAAAAGACCACACACTTTGTACCACTACCATGCTCTTAACAGAGAATGGTCTGAGCAGAGCTACAGGAAAAAGGAAAGGAGGGGTTCCTATCGGTGCTTCCAATTTCGCACTTAGGGGTAGCCACCTAAGCGGGTCTGAAAAATCCGCAGGCAAAGGCCCGGAGTTGGCATTCCCGGCAGAAACAAGGCTGGGTGCGGGCAGCAGGGAAAGACCTTTGCAGAAAGGACTCCCCCCCCCTCCACCCCTCAGCAGAATGTGTCACTCCAAGGACTGCGAGACATTATCTAAATCAGAACTTCTATCTCTCCCCGCTGGTTTGCTCGTAGGAAATACGAGCCTAGAAAAAGTGAAAGTAATACCCGGCGTGATTCAGATTCCCCGAAACCACACACACACACACACACACACACACTTTCAATTCAAACTTCTCCCTTCTTCGCTGCTCCTCACAGAGTTCTGCAGCCACGTCCATCTGTGGAGTTTTGTTTCCCCTACTTACGCAGTTTCAACCCTCGGTGTGCGCGGGGAATCTGACCGGCCAGAAGTGAGAGGGGAGCGTGAAAACCCCTGCGGGTCCCTGCTCCAAGTGACCTAATCGCTCATCTATCTGCTCACTGCTTCCGCCCCCCACACGCACTTATCTGTCGCCTGAAGGCGTTTTAGGAGTACGTGGAACAGCTTAGGAGAAAACACCCCCTTTTAAATCACATCAGAGGGAGGGGGAAGCTCTCCGTGCTGGAGCACATCCTTCTGTCCACCGAGAACAGCACCACGGAGTCCCCAGCCCCGAATTCCCCGCTCGGCACACGGACCGTCCCTTAAAACACCCCGACCAGACTCAGGGGCTTTAGTCAGAGTCAGAAAAGTATAGGGAGGCGGGGGGGAAGACGGGGGGGAACCCTTAACTGCCTGCACTGGAATTTCTCCTTAGGAAAGTCCATGCTTTAATGAAAGGCTGATACTAGATACCACAAAGAAACTTTTATTTCTGTACGCACATGACTCAGATACATTTTCTGTGTGGGTTATGCGGTTATGTTATGTTTCATCTTAAAAAACTGTTTCAAAGAGACCTTTAAACATCAGTTTTAAGAAAAACTTGATGTGTTTATGTACAGTGAGTGTTTTTAAGTTGCCTTTTATTGCACAACACTATATACAGCAGAGACACTAATGTCTGCTTTCATTATAGATATAATTTGCATCTAATACTAAACACAATAATCTGTAAAAATATTTATTTTAAATTACATCTCTAAATAGTTCCCAGAAAAGTAAACAAACTGAACCCTTCAGCAAAAACAGATCCTCTTAGTTATAATATTATTATTCGTCCTCTTCTCTCATTCTCTCGATTTTGAAAATACGTTTAGTCACTGTGTTATTGACTTAGATGCACTGGTTTATAAAACAAAATGTAGCTGCTGCTGTGTGGTATTTCAGCAGGGGAAGGCTGTCCAGAACTGCCTCGCAGACTGAACACTGTCGCCATTATAACAAAAGCATTAAAATGAATAATTCATGAGCAGAGGAAGTACCCTACTATTAAAAGGCACCGACTATTTCATGAATTGTCCAAAAGCTACCCCTTTCAACTGCCCAGTTCCTCTAGCTACTTAATTATTCTTCATTTTTCTAAAATAGCATCAAGTAGTAATTAACAGAAACACATGGACCAGTTGTAGGAGACTTTCTTGAGGAGTAAGAAATGAAAGCTACAAAGGGAGCCAGAGAGAGGAAAAGGGGAAAAAAAAAAAAAAAGGTGTTCATATTTGATCTTGGATATACTAAGGAAACAAGACTTGAAACTTCAAGAGGCTTTTCCAAATTGTGCTTTGAAATCCTGAAAGGGAAGAACATCAATAAATGCAAAACCAAAGGCAATCAGTTGGTCCTTTACCTTTATCTGGTGCCTTCCTTTTCAGGATCCCAAGGCATCATGACAACACTCAGGAACTGAAAAGCCTCCTAACAGAGTACTTACAGAACTTTGCTCCTGTTTATAGGTGCAGAAAATAGGGCCTCAAGAAGACTGAGACAAGAATAGAGCTTCATCCCTCAGTTACCAGTCCCGTGCCCAATAAAAAGAGCAACTTCCTTGCTTTATACTAACAAGCATCACAAGGTTCCAGAGTCCTGTGAGTTTTAACCTAACAAAATTAACAGTGGTGCACAGGCATTTTCTGCAGGGATAGAGAAATTATTCGAACCATTAACTCAACATTACACCAGAAAAATTCACAAACTTACATTTTGAACGACATATTTAAAGGAATTTGACCTAGAATAGCAAAGTACATCTGCTCATATTTCACTGCTGCAGGAGACACACATACTATACTGTGCCTGGAAAGAGATTTATTTATAATATCCACTTTCAAACTTTTCAAGACATCACAAATTGGTACACTAACATCAATAAACTTACCAGATTTCATCTGAATCAACGTCTAGTTCCTAAAATTCAAGAAACTGTATCTCAAAGACATTTTGCTCAAAGGACAGTATTCCATAATGTTGAGCAAAAACCATGTTAAGGATCCTTACTTACATGGGTCACTTCTAGGTGTCCTACTCTCTTGCACTACTGGGATAAACTCAAACACAGTTCTTACTCCAAAGCTCTCATTGCAACAAGTTCACCAATTATGTGGTAGCAAACCATACCCAAGGTAGAACATTATGGATGGAGTGAAAGCATTAGGTGTAACTTTGCAAGACCAGACAGTGGCACTGGTCAACTTACTGATGCTCCTGGGATTTTTATTTTTAAACCTGTCAGCTTCTTTGCAGAACCTTGGTAGCCACTTTTCTGATTGTGAGTTTCAAGTTTCTAATTCTCAAAAGAACCTGTTTGTTTGGGGTGGGTTTTTTTATTGATTCCTATAGTATCTATTTGAGAAAGATGCTCTCTTGATCTGGTATTAGGTGGATGACTTTTGTTCTGCCAAAAATTTGCCCTTCAGTCAATTCAGAGCTGCTCCCACAGCAAGCCCTTGCAGGAACAGGGAAATGCTCTTTTACAACTAGAACAATCTGTACAGTTAACCATATTTCTAGTCTGCAGCCCCCAAGGAACTGTGAGGAGAACTGAACTACAAAACAAATATAAAAGAACACACAATTGGTTGTTAAATATAATTAATACAGCCCAGCTCACAGCATGCAGGTTTATTGTAACTAATCGACTATTTCAGTACAAATGACCATTAATGGTTTGATAACTTGTAGCAGGAAGAAAGACGACGAAAAACCACAAAGTACTTATGATAACTATTCCAAAAATGGAAGAAGTACACTTTTTTTTTTTTTAAATTGCACCCAAAAAAAGCAGTTAAATAAAGAAGAAATGTTACGAACACTTCAAATTTATCTTCTTCAAAATATTTATCTTGAGTCAGCTCTACAGGAGAAATTCTCTGTTGATGTAAGCCAGTCTTAGTGTGCTCACCAAACTAGCAACCTCCATCAGGGCATCCAGACTACTGAGTCACTACCTAAACACAAGTGTTCCAGAGAACAAATAGCATCAAATAAACTATTTCAGAGAAAACAATGCCAGAAGTGAGTTTACCACTAATTCTACCTGCAGGTAGGTTAAACCCCCCCTCCCTCCCCCAAACCAAACCATTAAGGAAAACAAAAATTCTTACTGTCCATAAGCAGAGGAAAACTTTAAAATGTAAGGAATTTAATTAACAATTTGCTGCTTAGACAAGCCAGAAAAGCTGGTGCAGAAGAGACTTTCATACAGTAGCAACAATCAGATTCACACAGTGTTCAATATGAACAACTGTCTCAAAGTGGCCACAAGCAAGAATGAATGGAATTATATATAAAGATGGAATTATGTATAAATACACATCAAAGTAATGGTAAGGTAACAGTCAAGTGAAAAAGAAAAAAAATCAATACATCAGAGAGAAAAGAACTGTCCAACTATCCAAGAATAATCCACCTGATTGAAGTGTGCCAAAAATTTGGTCAGGCAACATGTACAAATCTATATCTTGGAGCTTAGGTAAGTTTAGGAAGTTTTGATATTTGTTTTGCCTCCAGTGAGAAGACTTATGTTCCAGAGAGCAGTGGTGTTCTGCCACAATAGCTGGTGTTTACTGGTATCAGCAAGCACAGAGTCGTGTAGACTGTGCAGTGCAGCATGGAAGGAAACAGGAACTATTCACAGACCTTTCAGCACCTCAGAGGAACAGCAGAACTATTAACTATGGCTTTTAAAATAAAAAATAATTTAGGCATTAATAGAAATTAATGTTATAAATCAAAAATAAACTTTTAGAGGACACTTTGAGGGCTAAATAAACAGAGGCAGATGGAACAGCAGTGAAGGACAGCAAAACAGTCATTTCCACCTTCTTTATTGTTAAAGAAATACCATAGAGGAGGTGTTTCACCACAACTGCAAGATCACAGAATAGCTGAGGTTGGAAGAGAGCTCTGGAGGTTGTCTGGTCCAATCCCCTGTGCTCAAGCAGGGCCACCTACAGATCATTCCCCAGGAAAATCTCCAGACAGCTTTTGAACACCTCCAAGAACAGGGACTCCACAATCTCTGGATTCCACTGGAACTTGTGTCAGTGCTCAGTCACCCTCACAGTGAAAAAGTGATTCCTGAAGTTCAGATGGAGCCTCCTGTGGTTCAGTTTGTGCTCACTGCCTCTGTTCCTGTCACTGGGCACCACTGAAAAGAGCCTGGCTCCACCCTCTTTGCAAAACCCACCAGGTAAATTGAGCACACTGAGGACACCCCCTCAGAGCCTTCTCTTGCCCAAGCAAAACAGTCTCAGCCTTCTGAGCCTTTGCTCACAGGACAGATGCTCCAGTCCCTTCATCATATTTGTGGCCCCTTCACTTGACTCTCTCCATCTCTCTCTTTCACTGGGGAGTCCAAAACTGGACCCAGCACTCTAGGTGTGGCCTCACTAGGGCTGAGTAGAGGGGAAGGGTCACCTCCCTTCACCTGCTGACAGCACTGCTCCTAATGTAGCCCAGGACACAATTAGCCTGCAAGGCAAGGGCACATCTCCGGCTTACGTTCTCCAGGACACCCTGGACCTTTTCTGGAGAGCTGCTTTCCAGCCCCCAGGATGTACTGGTGCATGAGGTTGTTCCTCCCCAGGTGCAGGACTTTGTGCCTGCCCATGCAGGTCCTTCAGGTGTACAGTTCTTTCAGGGTGTTATGAAAAGTTGCATATTTGGACTCAGGTGCACGCTGCTTTCATCAACACCATTATTTCTTACTTTCAACCACAGGCTGGACTTTATGAAAGAGATTTTTCTTTCCTTCCCTCCTTGACAAGGAATCCCTCAGCCTCATTACTCTCTTCCTCTCTCTCAAATATCAGTTATTCCCTGGAGTAGAAATGCTAAGATATTTGTGACAGATCATTTCTGTTACCTTGACATTTTCTGCCTCGTCCACTGTGTTTCAGCATTTTGAGAGAGTGGGCTTAGAATAGAGAACTCAGAGGAAAAATATGCATAGAACATTTACATAATTAAAAGTGGCAAAGTTGTTCAGGTATTTGTTTGTAGAATGCTCTCATGGTGCTTTCCAACAGAACTGAAGCAGCAAGAGAGCTCTGAGCTTGACTGATGAACCAGTAGCATCCCACTGCAGTCTCTGAAGTGTCAAATCGTCATAAGAAGCTAAGGAGAGTACAAAATGTTTTCTTCTGGGTCTCATCATGAGACAATCTACTGCCAAAAGGGCTAGCTAGTAACCAAACAAACAGCTTCTCTGGCACAAAAAGGGGCAACAGCAAATTCACTTCAGATTTTATGGGTGCAGGCCAGTTCCTCCAGTCCAGGTCTCTGGTGCCAAGTCTACCCTGACCTCCTGCAGACAGTTCTCCAAACTCCAAAGGACTCAGGATCTGCCCCAGACCTGCACACCCCGTGCAAAGCCCTTGGACACATTGCAGCACCTCAAGTATCATTACATAATGCTGTGTAGGCAACCAAAACCTACCCTAAGCACCCCAAACTACAGCGTGACTTTTTTCATGCCCATAGTTAAATAAGCTGGGCAAGATGTATGTCCAAGGCCCTAAATCTCTTTATCCACATAGTGTATATGTTGCCTGTCCAAAACAAGAACAATTATGTTCAGCCATAAACTAGAAACTACTTGTAATTCAACAAGGAACAAAGGCAAATCCAGCCCATCTTACCACAGCATAAGGCAAAACATACCAAGGGAAACAAACCAAGAGACCTGCTGTCTTTTCCTATACCACAAAGTTCACCAAAAACCCTACAGATACTGGTAGCACTAGAAAAATCAGCCAAAACATAACAGAGTCCTGCACCTCTGCTTCATACTCACAATGAAATTTCATACTCTCTGTCCCACAAAAATAATTACATTGCCAGGGCTTGAATTTTCCTCACATCTTTTCCACTGCCCTCCATACTCTCAAATCCTGTTTTATACTCTGAAATAATTACAAACCCATGATCTTTCTAATTAAGAGGAGAAAAAAAAAAGGAGGGGAAGTCTCTTAAAAATTTCTTCTTTATAATCAATACACTTTTGAAAACAATGGAAAGCATCTCCATACCAACATGTCTAAGAAGAATACAAACTCAATCACTTGGCTCAGAAAAGTGTAGGGGTATTGTAGCTCTGAACTGACCCCTCAAGGACTAGCATCAGTTTAAGTATATTGGAATGTATTTTGCTCCCTTGGAGAGGCCAATAGAGCCAATCAAGGGACACAGTACCAATAATGACTCATTTCTATTGTATTTGTTTGCAGGGGATGCTGCAGTTTCAGGCTTTTGATGTTGTCATCTTCTCTTTAAAACACAGTTATTAATTTTGTGACTGTGGTGTGAATGGACACCTTTAAAGACTCCTTTCGGGGAGAGGAAAGGAGGGGGAACCTTGGCAAACAATGAAAGCCAGCTTTCAAGCAAGGGTGTAGAGGAAGAACAGGACTGAGAGAAGGAAGAGGAATTACATCCCAAGGAATGTAAACTTCACTTATCTTTAGATAAAATGTCCATTGCACCTAAACAAACAGAACTGAAACCCATGATCTTGAAAGAGATTATCTCAGTTACTTTCTAAATCTGTCTTTCAGGTTGTTAGACAGATGGAGGCACATGTGGGCTTGCCAAGTGACCAGCTTTCTAGAACTCTTTTTAACTACTTACATTAGGAAAACTTTATTGCTGAATTAGCATTCCTGGTTACTTAATGTTTTTATGGAATCATTAACGAGGTAATAAGGCACATAGCTCTGTAAAGTGTTAGTACGATACACAAAAGGTATCCTAAGCAGTTGAGAAGCTGAGCACTCAAAAGGCAGATGGGGCCAGACTGAAGGACCCTTGTGCAAGTGGAAGTCCATCTTGCTCTAGGTGTGCACACATCACAGTAATAGTCCTCAGTTATTGTTCAAAACCTAGTTTTGTTCTCTTTTTTCCCTTGAACAGGTCCATCCTATTCAGTGCACAAGTTCACAAGCTGTTTGCTCAGTGAGCAAAGTGATATTTCAGTTTACTCTGCCATTCATCCCATGGCCAAAGACTTTCCTGCCATATCCTATTTAACTCCAGCTTTGAGAGCAAATTTATTTGTGGACTTATCACCACTGTATGTATACTAGAAAAATTAATTCCATAATATTTATAAGCGCTACCTCCCTATAAAAAAGGGACAAGAACGATCTTAATTTTACACCTTGAGGCGTAATGAGTGCAAGGCTTGGAGGACTGTGATCATTCAATTTAAGCTATAGCAAATAAAATGAGAAATGGTGCTAGGTGACCTTAACAGGTTGAGCTGTAAACTGCAAAGCCACCTCAGCCATCCCCACAGCAAGACCCTCCAATATCTCTTGGCTAAGGGCAATTATCTCTGTGGAAGGTGTCTCCAACCAGGAGTCAGAGAACTTCAAAATGTAGCTGTCACTGACCTCACTGAAGGAGAAGACTGCACAGCAATGCCAAAAATCAAGCAGCCAGATTCTCTGAAAATGGCATAAAGCAGCAGGGAAAACAGTTCTCCAGAAGGGGTGGGGGACTCGACTCTGTCTTGCAGGTCTCTGTGACAGAGGCAGAAACAAAGTCCCCAGGCACCACTCAGCTGTCCTTCCCTTAAGTCATCCTTTCTTTGCAAACTTCTCTCATTCACAGCACACCTTTCACAGTCAACAGGTGTTAAATTTGATGCATCCCCATGCAAATGCACCTGATCTACTGAGTGGAGGAAGGAAGTCCTGTGGAATAAATATTGTGTGGACGTGTAATTAGATCCTCTAACACAGCTGTATAATCAGAGCTATAGTGAGCTGAGACAGCATTGACAAAATTAATTCCAACTTCGTATAATTTTTAGCACCTATTTTATTATTTTACTACCTTATTATTCAATGTATTTTTATTCAGTATATTTTTAAATAGGGGAAAAATGTAGTAGATATACTCCTAGGCAAGTGGCATAGTGTGGAACACTTGGATGCACACTACAGTGTCTATCACTTGTGCTACTGGAGGGAATGGTTAGAGCAGTAAGATGCTGCCTTCCATGTAAGCCATCATTTTGACTGTGGGTCAGCTACAAAAGACATCTAGGAAGAGATGGCAGGCTGTGCTCAGAAATCTTTGGCTCTTCACTGCAGGGAGCAGTGCAACCTGAATTGCACACAACTTCTGACCCATTTCCTCAGCCTTGATGTCTTCTGTTTTTGCACCCTTCATTTTCTCCCTTAGAAGAGTTGTTCTACATCCACTCTTAAGCTTCCAAGCACTGGTCCTCATCACTATCATGCTCTCCCCCTCCCTTCAGTTCCTCATTTTGTTCCATTCTCTAGTCCATTAGGTTCTCATATGCCAGTTCTACTCTCCCTCTTGAGACTTCTTTCTTAAATTCCCTGTTTTCCCTCACAAAATGGCCACTCCTCATCTCCCCAGCTGATGTAATTTCCCGTGCTTCTTTCACAGCTCAGGTCTTTGTTCTGGACTTCTCTCCTCAGGGCCCCTGTCTCAGTTCTTATACAGTTAAAGTCCAGCCCCAGTATACTCAGTCCCCATCAGGGCCATTCTTTCATCCTCTTTGCACTCTGTATTCCACAGTCCATCTTAGGTATCCACTGCATAAAAGTCAGGATTTTACCCGAAAAGATGTAAGATTAACTTAAAGTGGTCTTTGATCTCAGTGGTAATAGCCAGGGTCCACACTATGAGGTGCAACAGGTTATTTCCAATTTTAAGTATACTTGTCAAGAGCAAAGTAAAAGGGTGTTGCCGCACCTCCAAGTTTCAAATCTCACAACACAAGCAAAACAGCACTAAAACTACTGAACACAGCCACAAAAAACTGAACTTATTCCAGCTGACAATTTAATTCCTCCTCCTCCTTACCTTCAACAAAATTTGCCCAAGGCAAAGACGTGATGAACAATTGGTGTGGTGGAGTCATGCTCTAAAGGAGAGCAGGTTCTTGTGCACAGAGAAACTGTCCATTTGTCTCTCTTTCCATCCTTTACTCCCCAGCATGATCAGTTCTCCTCCATGCCCTCCAGCACGGATGAGGAGTGAAGCTGACACATTTTCCAGGGTCGGGTGTAGAACCTCCGGTACAGTCACACAGCTCAGGAGCTGCATCTGGTTCCAACAACCACACTCCAGTGAACTGCAGCGGTGGCCTCAAAGAGCAGCTGAACACCACAGCGTTCCAAGGTGTGGATGTCACAGCGATGGATAAACACAGAACAGCAGCCACGGGAAAGAAAAGGTCGCCTTCTAACAGCTTCCCCTTTCCTGGTCGGAGAGCACAGGTCTGTCCCGTCCCTCCCACCAGACTGCTCGTGACAGTGATCTCTCCCTGTCCTCATCTCATTATTACTCATAAGCCTTTCTCTATAATTTCCCTCCTCTTCCAATTGAGCAGGGGAGTGAGGGAGTGGCTTTGGTGGGCAACTGGCAGCCAACCCAGGTCAAACCACCACAGTCCCCAGCCCCAGCAGAGCATTTGAGAACAGCTGGTGGGGCAGGGTGAAGTGGGCACGGTCCTGACCACACCATCTACACACAACCCCTGAGCTGTACAGTGACCTTCGAGGCCCTGATTTTCAGGATCAAACCAGTAGAGGTTTGACACCCTAAATCCTGGAGGGTGTCTATAAGTGAAAAGGGATGTTTCCTAGATTAATTTTACAGTTCAGATTTTACAGCACCACTTAAAAGTAGGCTTTTGTTATTTATTACAAATTAAGTTGTACTTATTTTGTAGTCATTTTACATTATATATGCTTTTGCAAAACGTGGCTATTTTACAGTTTTTAATGTTCTGAGAGCCTGTGTAAAAGTTTATATTAACCAAACTATTTGTGTATAATTACACTTTTATTATTTTTAAAAGAACTCTTAATCCACTTGACAAAAAAAAAATCTTTTTTGTTTTAAAAAACAAAAGAGACGAAGCCAAAATATGCAAGATATTGTGCTGGCATTCCACTTTTGAAAAATAAAAGCTAAGGATAGTTTTCTAACAAAGCTTTCACAAATTGTTCCTACTTTAATTAAATCCCTCTTTGCTGGAAACTAACAAAATGCCATTAAGATCAGAAGACAGTTATTATCTTTCAGTCTTTTTTCCTTTTGTATAATACATTATTACCTAAGTTTCAGAGATTCTTGCTGCGTTATCCACCTCTCTTTAAAGAAAATACTCTGTAACCATAGCAATACCTTCCCACCCTGGTATTATTTCCCGCTGGTTTGTTCTAGGCTTTTGCACATAGCAACCACAGCAATCCTCAGCCCAAACTGTCAACTTCTTCTTGGCAACTTTTAGCAAAACTGGTCTATCTGTAAACTACCAAGCACGCGGCTTCACATTTTCAAAACAAGATTCGTACCTATGTTCTTAATAAACCGGGTATTTAAAAGCGTAACCCTACCGTGTGTGATATTTATAATACCACAAGTATGAGATGTTTATGTTCTAGATGCTGTCTCCTAGTTTTGTCATTTGTCACGGTACAGAGGGCTGACCCCAGTCCTGTGCATAAATTTGTAATACCACCCAAGTAAGCCATGCCAGCGACTTGCACGTGTGGGTGTTTGCACAAGGATGCACATCAGATACAGCAAGTCCAAGTCAAACCACCCCAAATTCCTTATATTACTTCACTACTTATCATGTAATGCCATTAAGCTTCTCAAGTCTGAGCTGACTATCAATGCTCTTCTTGATAACTATTTACTGTTGAAGCTGTAACTGAAGAGAAACAATTTTTTCCACTATGGAAGGAAAAGCACATGACAGAATAAAGTGCTAAAAAACCCCATTTAAAATTAACTAACCGAGGCTGGTTTTTGTTCAACACCTTTTTAATAGTATTTGAAGTTGCTCCCTAGTACTGATAAACAAAAGCACTAATATACTTTGAGATTCAGCTGAATTTTGCTCCTTAGTTTTCATAAGCTGCATAGTAACTTACAGCCAGTGAACCACGGTGAAGCAGCACGAGGTAGGTACATGTGGGAGCAACAGTGATTTAATACACCAGTGGATTACTGTGCATCCTCTCATCCCACTGCAGTCAACAGAGCCTTTGCCATGGACTTCCCTGTCAAAATTTCACCCCCACTCATTATTTTTCTATGTGAATCACCCAGTGATATTCTCTTTGTATGTCCTCTACCAGGGGAATTCCAGAAGAGGAATTAGATATGCAGGACAACTACAGTTACAAATCACCTACTGAGGGGCATTACAATAGAAGAAAAAAAGTCACAATGTGACTAACCAGAGGAAGTTGTATAGGTATCAAATATACCTCTGTATATATGTACACACTCCCACATACATTTTTATATATATATTTATCTCCCGTATTTTTAATATATATATACACAGATTATGTATATATACACATAAGTAAAACATAAGGGATATATGTCAGAAAAAAATTTAAATTACTTAATACATTGGTGAGATCTGGCAAAAAAAATAAAAATAAAAGAGAAAGGTACTCACTAAGTCAAGTATCAGCTACCTAGCACTTTTTTGAGGCTAAAATGCTACAAAATAAAACAGTAGTATAACATAATTTTTATAGAACAATTATTCCAGAAAGGAGAGGAAAGACTACAGATTACCCTACTGTTTTAAATGTTGGTTATAGCTTAGTCTTATTTATATCCTAATTTATGAACACACCAGATACCCATACATAAGCAATTCCTCTAAAACCATGAGCCAGTTGGGAGGCCACACTAGAGGAACACAGCCTAGCCAGATGGTCCAATATAGGAACACAGGAACACATTCCTGATGAAAAAAAAAACCAAACACCACTGCTGCCTGTGGGTGTTTTGTTTTGTTTTGAGGGTTTTTTTGTGTTTTGTTTGTTTGTTTATAAAATGCATACAGATGATCTTCATTGTTAGTTAGATCTTTATGCATACAGAAGAGAATACAAGAATCCAGACTAGGAAATAGAAAGGAGATAAAGGTATTTAATTACTTTTACTATAACATCTACAGAAAAGGACAAAATAAACTTGTATTTTGTAATTCTGATACTTAGTCTAAGTAATTTTTATGAAGATTACTCATAAATTTGTGCCTCTGTGTCATAAATTCGTGAATCTCTGTTCACTAAAAGATTAACAGAAATACAAAAACTAAAAGGTAATTTTGTCACCAGAGCATCTCAAAACTAAGACTGTGGAAACTAGCAGAGCAAAGTGCCCCATCATCGCACAGTAAAAATACCACTTTGTACTTAATCAGCTGTTATGCTCAATTTGTGGGAAGATTTCCAAACAGAATCCTTCAAATGAGGATCATTAATATGGAGAAAAGTAGATAAAATTTTCTTTTTTTTTTTTTCTAAAAATGAAGGTGGTGATAGTCAAACGATGTTTTTCTTTTAACATCAAATTTGATCAAATGCATCATGAAGACCAAATATTACTTGCTTCATTTAATTTTATGAGGGTGCAGTGGGAAATGACATTCTCTCCAATCAGGGATTTTTGAAGGTATCCAATTCATTGGTCTTTTAACAACAAATGCAACTACATTTGACTCTAAAATAATCAAATATTCTCCTCCTTGCTATAAAAGCTGTTTTGCTTTGAATGTACACACTCTGGTTATTTTATCATCTCTTAAAGACACTATTCTCTAGAAGTCACAATCCTCATTTAGAAAAGTGGGGGATTTTCTGACCCTTCATGAGATTTACAGAGAGACCTAAAGAAAAATGATGTAATTGAGATTAATTTAAAATTTGAAATTATAACTCAATACACAAGGCTAAGGAAAATGTATTCTTTAATCTATTATTATTTCCTATAAGCTTATGAAGGATTTACAATATTTTTAAATAACAACATTTTGCCAAGGTGCTCTTGCCCCAGCCACAAGAAATAACTTTGAGAACTTCTGCAGGAATTAAATAGAAAATGAAGTCAATATTTTTCCAACGAAATGTCAGGTTAAAACAACATATCTTTTAATTTTGTTTCTGTTTACGATAGTTCAGGTTGACATGACTGTAACAAGACTTCCAAAATTTGTTTAATATTTTAGGTACATCTTGTGCCTCTTCTAAAGATAGGTCCTTAATGACATTCATTATTCTATGCAAGAAGTTTCCCTTTCTTGTTCTTATTTCATGTGTTTGGAGACCTTTAATATTTATCCCTTTTTTAAAAGAGGATACTTCCAGAGACGTCTATCTTTTGGAAGATGTGAAAGTCTTGTAACTTTTTTTTTTTTAAACGAGCTTTCTTGCTTTTAATTATAAAGGTCTCACTACAGTGACCATCCAGATACAATTTACATACTTCTCCATAAATTAAGAATGAGTATTGCTTTAATGTTAGTCTACTTAAAGCATGATTTTCCTTTCCAAGCCTCAGAACCCTCTTTCAGAAAACCTGCTGTAACTGGAACTCATACAGGGACAGCAAATGATCCAATAACCACTGGAAAAATAAGGAAGTGCTAAAAGAATCAAGGAGAGAGTGAAGTCTGTGACAGACATCAGGTATTTTGGGAAATTAAATAATATTATTTAATTATAAATCCATCACTTAAAAAAAAAAATCTGTTTGTATCCCATTCTTACTGGAAAGTGTGAACCAAACCCACAATTAAAGCAGCTTTGAAACTTGCAACAGAAGGAAGACACAGCCCTTTCTGGGACATACACATTAACCATTGTGCTCCTATTAGAATGTATTATCACACAGTATCCAACGTTATCAATCCTGGCCTCAATTCAAATATGCCGTTAGATGCCTTACTAAGTGCTTCACTAAACTGAGCCTTTAATGCTATTTAAAACTAACTTAATATAGAAAAGAGCTATAGATTAACTGACACATCTATTGCCTTTTTTGTTTCAATCACTTCTATTTAAGTGCACTGCTCTCTGGGGAATATAAAAACTAAGGGGGGAGGGAGGGAGAGAAGTGGAATTTCAGCAAGTTATGTTTGACCTGGAATTGAAAATTAAAAAATTCAAACACTAGACTGTTCCAGACCTCAGGCTGTCTGATTCTTCCAGTCTCACGTAATCTATTCAATAGTTAAGTCTCACTCCCTATTACTCCTTAATAGTGGTTGTGCCTTTTATTGAATTCCTCAGAGCAAATCATCTAAAACTGGCTTTGAATGACCATGTGGCTCCTGGAGTTGATTTGGAAATCCCGAAAACAAGACACGTACCAGCATTTGAGCAGCTGGCCACAAAATGACAGCCTCGGGCAGGAACTCTGTGGTACAGGCAGCAGTGCCAGAACTCAGCTCCCTCTCATACCACCTGATGTCTCAGCCACGAGACCCTTTTCTGTCCTCATCCAGTGCCTTGTCAATCGCACTTTCCCCCCTCGTGTGACAAGGAGGGATTCGGAGATGAGATGTCCTCAAAGCACAGCACATGTACCATTAGTGGGGTTCTGGCTACTTCAAAGCAATAACTGAGGGCTGCCCACGGAGCCCAGCACCTCCTTTGGAGCACATGGGAAAACGGTGTGGAGCCAGGAGCAGCTGCCACACTGCTAGGGTACGATACAGGGAACCCCTGACACCTCTAGGAGCTTTCTAAGGGAGGGCACTAAACATATGTTAAGTCCCAGAGGCTGCTGTTGCCCCAAGCACTGTTGCCCAAAAGGGGGGAGTTGGACATGGTGGCAGGAACCCCTGGGAAGAGAAGGTTGCCTACGGCAGACAAACGTCTGTTACAGCTTTGTGCTAACAAACTATCCCACTGAACCATCCCTGTGAACATCTTGTTAACTACATATCCCTGGTTCATCCTAAAACATGTCTATGATGAAATAATGTTATTTAATTCCAAGGGAAAAAAAAACACAACAAAAAACCACTAACAACAAACTAAATCACAGTACTTAACATTTATTAGATTTTTACACCAGCACATACATCCAGGAAAACAGGATTAAAGTAACATATGTAGCCTTGATTTCAGCACTTCCCCGTTCTGGTGGCCTGGCTTTGCCACCTTAGCTTGTCTTTTAAAGTGCATTGTGTACGTGCAAAGTTTCCTCAACTTTATGGGAGGAAAAAAAAAAGTAATCAAGCCAGGCAGACAAATTCCCTTTTTCCAGTGGCAACCTATGGACAATTGCTCACCTGAGAGACATAATAAGAGCATTAAGGCTCAGTTCTGTTGCTTGAGTCAATCAGGAAGCCAAAGCCAGTACCTGAGTATCATCTGTTGCAATGCTAGAAGAGAAGGATGAATCCAGAAATCTTGTGTTTTGGGCAGAGTTCTGGAAAGCAGCATCCAACCTCCCCATGTTTGTCCCTTACCCACTGCCATCCTGTCCTCATTACCAGCCTGACTTAATGTTTCCCTTTCCTGTCTTCACAGCATGTCTGGCCCTATTTCGTGCCTGTTTTGTTGCTTGCACTTGACTTGGGAATCAGAACTGCAGCCCACCTTCATTCACCATCTTCCTCTGCTGCAAGGAGCTTAGGAGGCTTGGATAAGCACCTTATCCATGCATTACATCCTGTGGTTAAAATCAATGGCATACAATGGTACATTTGAGAGAAAATGTGCTAATACACAGTAATATGCAAAATACCAGTCCTTCTTCAAGCTCATGTTTTCTATCTTTAAAGAGCCTTAGTTGCCTTTATTTTTACCCTATTTTTTGCCCCTCTCTGCCAATTAGAAGACACTGTCACAACCAAATAACTCCATATTCCCCAACATACAGGCTGGGGTTTTTCTAAGGCAGAACAAAAGAAATAACTTTTTCCAAGTGGTGCACAGTGCAGTTCTGGAGTCAGGGCAATTAGGCCTAAAACTGACAAAAGAAAATGACTTCACATCCCAACTGAAGAGAGCAAATGGAACAAAATGTAATGCAAGAATGACACAGCTGAAAACAAAGACATGCCATATTTCATAACAATGCAGATGTTAAGATATTGAAAATATTTTTAGCATGTACCAGGGAACACACAAAAAAAGAAAAAACCAATTGGGAATAACAGTCCAGATCTACATTGTTCCCCTGTTTATCATGACGTTTACAATAGTGTGGTGCCTCTGTACCCACCATGAATTTAAACATTTAGCTGCAAAACAAGCTCGTCATTTTGCCAAAAAAAAAAAAAATCAACATGTTCACTATTTTTAAATGTATTCTACTGAATTTTACCTGAAGCAACCCATTCCACTCTGTGCAGCTGGTTTTCTGCTTTCAGAGGCCTCAACTGTCTGTAGGTGAACCTCACCTGAGTCACAACCACACTGGACCTTTGACACCCCTACTCCATTTTTAGTTCTGAGTTCTAGTACTGAGTATTGAGTCTTAAGCCTTGCACACTTAAATCTCAGGCTCCAAGTAACGTAACTCAGTGCTTATCTTTTATTTTAAAGTCAATTTAACCCTCTAAGAGTTGATCATGTGCTCTCACTCTACTGTTTGTTACCATCCTTCTCCACTGCCCTCTCCTCTAGAAATTTCATTTATCTGTAGCTGGGTGACCTACACATCCTTCAGCTGCTGAGAAAGGTAACTTCTTTTCTTTTGCCTGCCCTTCTGCACACACAGAGATTAAATATACAGTAAGAGGAAGACCCACTAGACTCTGTCAGTCCTGCTGTGGTTCCCAGGCATGGCAGATGACCTTGTGCCTTGCTTAGTCTAACCCTGGGTCATCTCACCTGAACATGTCCTGCACGATGGACCTCTGCTGTGCATGTCTTCGTCCCTCCCCAGCTCCCAGTGACAAGATGAGTTTCTTGCTTTGCAGCTCTGCTCCCTTTCGCCAAAGGGAGAAAACAAAGCACGAATGAAGACTATGTGGGGGTTCTGAATTCCACCACCCATCAAAAAAAATTTGGTTTGCTGGGGTAAACAACTCAGGGGGAGAGACAAAAGAGTCACATTTTCTCAGTGTAACTTGATTCTCCACTTTCTAACACTTCCTTCAAGGACCAGCACCTAAAAAAGCGGACTGGCTGAGAAGCACAGGCAAAAAGTCCAGCCTCCCAAAGCTCCACACACAAAGAGATGCCAAGCACCAGGACATTACACCTCCTTCCTCACCTCCATGTACACCTTGTGAGACCCCCAACGCCATCATCCTTCATTTGCACACATGAAGGCTCTGCACATCATAGCACCACAAATTCCCACGAGCAAACACAACTTGGGCCTGGATCCTCCCCTGAAGCATCAGACTTTTCTGAACATTTGATAAACAACATGGTTTGTATCCTCACCTACCTTCCGGAAGGGAAAGCCAACGGCAAGGAATGGGCCATTACACCTTGGATAAGTCACACCACTTGTAGTTATTCCCAGCAACAACTCATGCACAGATCAGTCAGGGACCTACACGAGCTAAATTATGCTGGTGGTGACAACCCATGTGCAGCCATAGTGTTTCCTGGGGAGCCACACACAGAGCAGCAACTGCAGGGCTTCAGGGAAAACAGTAGCAATTCACAGGGTGCTGTCCCCAAATCCATAGTCTGCACTGAAGAAGCCTTTGGGAAAGAGGATCACACGAATAGCCACATATAGACTTCAGCAAATGAGCAGCTCGAGTCTAGTTTATATTGGAGAGCAATACAGAATGTTTTTTTATGGAAAAAGTCTTTAGGCTAGAGCACTACAGTGCATTTTCTTGTAGCACACCTTGTTACAGGGAACCACCACACAACAGGAATATTTATTGCCTGCCAAACCTGATCATTAGTGGAACATGTAAGAGGATAAAAAAAGGGGGTTAAGTGGACAGAAAGCACATGTGTGAAGAAAGTTGAGCAGCTCTGTGATGATCCTGACTTGTCAGTTGTCCTAAACAGAGCAACAGTTCCAACTTCATCCATGGAAAAGCTAACATTTCATCTCACATTGTCAGGAAAGAAATGCTGCTTGCTTCTCCTCCCAAATTTCTCAGACAGCTCTGCCAGGACTTCAAGGACACTGAACACTTAAGAGTCTCCAGGACCTATTTACCTACAAGTTCCATCGCCCACGACACAGAGTCAGGGGAAGACATACTACACTACTTATATGAGAGAAGGAGCTTTGGAAGGCCTGGTTTAGTCTGCCTGTGTTTAGTTACAAACTACCAGACATGGATTTCAGAAAGATCTGCCAGGATCAACTAGGAGGTGAAGGACTTGTGGAAGAAATGAACTCCTGCTTTAATATAAGATGACATTATATTTACAAAACCATTTCAGTAGACCAGAACTTTGTAAGAGAGTTATTTTACTTGTAAGCAGCTCTGAGCAGGTTGTGAAAGGGTCCAGAATGTGGTTCTATAAATACAGATCATAACCCTGGTTTATTCCAAGGCACTGGACACATGGAGTCACTTCATAAAGCAGCATCCCAAAACACAGTTTATGTATCAGACAGGAACAAGGGGCATGAAATAACAAACAGGCATTTTAACTCTTTCCCCCTCCCAGTAACTGCAAGCCATGAGGCAAAACAGAGCCTGAATGCCAAGCACTGTTGCTTTCATCCCTCCAGTCTCCAGATAAACCTGTCCTTGCAGACAACCATCCAGGCTAGTCCCCATACCCACACTACAAATGTGTGACTGCAGGTGGTCAGGATCACAGAATAAAGCAGCAACAGCCTGTAGGAGGAATGTCCTCTATCTTTGGAAGAGAAATAAAAATCTAACTCAACAGAAAGACAGATTACAGAAGGGCAAATTGGGAACAGGGGAGTTCCCAAAAGGTCTTAGAGTGTGTAGAAAAAAAAAATTTTCAATTTTTTCCCTATGTAAGAGGAAAGTACAGTTCAGCTTAATTGCAAAGCATAACGATAAGCAACTGTACGTGTACATGACTCATTTTTAAATAATTTTAAAATTCAAGGAGTTAAAGAAGACACAGTTTAGGACTGGTTTTTTTTTTACTCTTAAGACTCACACAGTAGAACCAGGTCTAAAGGAGCGTTACAAGACTCAGACACCGTGTATAAGCAGACTTATCTCCAGTCAGGCCTGGCACTTCCACAAAACCCCAGCTGCAGACACAAATAACTCACAGTGAAAGCAAACTGATGTAAAGGCAAGGCCACGCTACTCTAAGAACACACGAAGTTGGTGCATATTTGGAACGTGGGACCGTAACCTGGATAGCAGCTGCTCTCATGGAGGTGTCAGATCACTGAAGAAATCACTTAAGGTGTGCCTTGTGTTATGGAAAAGGAGGATTAGGGCAATCCCCAGACACATAACAGCAAAAAAGTCTTCATGCTTCCTCTGTGCAAGGTGAGATCAATACTGGAATACACAGACACTGGAGGTGTGTGCAGAAAGTGCTAAATAAAGTGGAGAAGAAACAGAAAAAAGCCCCAGGTGATTTAAGGGATAAAAGCAAAGTGTCTTCAAGTGAGACTTAAGGATTTAAGTCTGTATAAATTATCAGTGAGCATAATTTGTTTGAACAGAGTAGCAGGCTAAGTGATGGATTCTGTGTCACCCCCTAAAGTTTCTGCAAGATACTGAACACAGTGGAATCATTGCTGAGCACACTGCTGTGTCCTTTGGCATGTAGGAGGTTTTAAAAAACAGCATGAGGATCTTTCTGGCCTTGAAAACAAGATTCTGAGGACTGTGCTAAAAGACCAAAATCTAAAGAAAACATTAAACATTTTAAACAAATAATGAGTATCCTATGTAAAGGAAACCACTTTTAAAGACTCAGCATTAAGCACTAGCATTTCCAAATGCCAGATTAGCATAACAGAAATTTTAAGAAATAATTTAATTTCTATGAAATATTTGCTGCTCATTCTCTAGTTGAGGAAAATTCATGTGAATGTCAGTCTCGCCTCCTACCAATCATGACCAAAATATTGCCTTTTACTTCCCATCAGTGACACACTGAGTACTGGCATTTTCTTTTTTTTTTTTTTTTTCAAAATTTGTATGTGAGGACAAAGTTAACATATTAGTAAAAGGTTGTGGTTAGTTAGGTAAACTCCCCGTGGTAAATTTAGTTATTTCCTGATGTCACAACTTAGTAAGACAGGAAAGACTTCTGCCAGTCTCTACCTTCTCGACATATGGCAACTCATTTCAAACCAAGAGGAGATACAAAAAGCTCCCCTTTTGCAATAAGGTAATTAATCACTGTCTGCTAACTTTCTTCCCTGCTTTTGTGTCACTTTTTAAAAGGAATTCCCCACATTCTTCTTCCAAACTCAGATTTTAGGTACAGGATTAAGCAGATTATTAACATCAAATGAATAATTTAATTCTATGCTTCACATGTTTTCACATACTTCTGCCACTCTCAAACCCCTCCCAGTATGTGTAGAAAAATTAACATAGAAAATGAAAGCATAAAAAAAAGAAAATGAAAACACATGTAGAAACGTGGTGGGGAAAAACAGATAAAAGAATACCAAGATCAAGAAGTGCAAGTATTAAACCCACTTACATTAAAGACTGAGAAATGCAATTAAGTTAATCAATCATTCAGGATTCAGCAGTGGGGTTCCACTTGCATTACATGAGATACAAGCAACAGAAATATTACAAATATTTCTGAGTTTCAAATTTAACTTTAAAATACACAAGTATATAGACTTGAGGTAAACTTTCTGAATGAGACTGGATAATGAATATGACGGGGAACAGAAAATAATGAGCTAAGAGAAAGCAAAAGAGTGCACAGCAAAGGCTTCATCTGTTGTCTGGTGTCTTTCTTATTCTACTAAAAGCTACTTGAGAGCAGAGAAGCTATTTACTTCCAAAAGTCCCAAAATCTATGCACTGTGAAGCATTATGTATATCCTTAGCAGCAAACAATAACTGTTGAGTTAATACAACCTGGAAGCAGATCTCATGCAACCACACAAAGGTCTGTAATGTAACTTTATCTCCATGAAAGTCTCAGCTTTTTCCAGAACAAGAAGATAGATGGGAATGTACTGCAAGAACTGAAATTCTTGAGTTGAAATTAATTTCTTAGTATCAGCTTCGTAGCAGCACCACATAACATCTTAACCATGTACCAGCTTCAAAAGTCTCTTCAGTTCACGCAGGATAAAAGCACAGTTTCTTACATGGCAAAACAGGACAGGATTTTTTGGAACTATGATCAAAATTAATGACTGTATTATAAAGTCAGTGATACCAGCCACCAAGTATTTGCAGTACAATTACATGAAAGACAACCTGAGAAAATCCCAGCTAAACTGTTTGGATTCTCTGCTTTCCAAAAGCCACTGAAAACAGAAAAACAGTTGAAGCACCAAAACACTTGTAAGGTACATTTTGTATCTAGTATACACAATTTAAATCAACATAAACACCCAGGCCCTGTAACCTAACAAAAAGGTGTTGTGCTGAATCATTCATCTTATTTCTCCTCTCCCAGTACACCCAGCTCCCATGGGCAGGGAGATCCAGCTCTTCACCAGTGACCATCAAAAACAAGACTTGCTGCAGCTACAGGAGTCAGTGGCTTTCTCTGGAGAGCAATTCAGAGAAAAAGCCTAACTTAGAAACTCAGAATTGCCCTGGAAACCCCAATCATTTTCCATCAGCCTGGGAGGAAACACAGTCAGTGATCCCACTAGACTAAAGGCAGCCTTTGTGAATGCCCCATCAAAGTCATCAAAGCTAATGCCCTTCAGTGAATACTCCAGAAAATAATGCTGCCTAGAGGAGGGGTGGGAAAGTCTTGCCTGACAAAGTGGGAGGAAAAGGGTGATAATAACTAACATTTCAGTAAAAACAGAGAGATTTGAGAGACATTACCATTCAGTGTAAAAAAAAAAAAAAAAATCACAGTAAAGTGACTGCCTTGGAAGAAGAAAAACGTGCTAGATTGTCAAGGTGCCATGCAGGCCACATGTCTTTATCAGCAGAGCTGGTGGAAAATCAAGGTGACTAAATGGTAACTGCAATCAGCTTGTAAAACGAGAAAAACTTGTAAAAAGAAAAGAGAAGCTTCTTCATAAGGGTCTTAAGACTAAAACAGGCTGGAGATGGAAAAGAGGAAAGAACCTTTGAGACAACTGGAGAAGGCAACTAGAACATCTATGAACTTTAATAATAAGACACAATATTTCTTTCCTCACATAAACAAGGAAACACAAAACTGGCACCCAAGGGAAATCCTGTGCTATTTCAGAAACATTTGGCCTAAGAGATAAAAAAACTTTTTATCAGTTCTGATACACTTTTGCATAAAATACCAAATTTGAGGGCTGAAGATGCACAACATTTTCTCAATAAAATATTCCCCAGTGCAAATGAGGACAATTAGATGGACATATTTTGATAGTTAGGAAAAACACCCTTAGCTACCAGGTAGCAGTCAAAATTCTGATGCAAAAGTGGAATCATATGAAATGTCACATTTGACAAACTGTTAAACAGACTTTTTAAATAGTACATGTTTAGTTATTCAGCCATTATGTCTTTCACCTGGTCTTTGTTTTCCTTTTATTCCCTAAAGCTTTTGACAATTTTTTGTCATAACCTCTGACTGCAAAGAACTTGATGGACATAAAATCTAGGCACGCATTCTTTCCCACTGAACAACTTAACCTCTAGTGCTAGATACAAAATACTTACCTGAGTGCCACTGCTCTCCAAGGTACTTAATGTCTGTGCTTTTTATAACAGCTATGTAGTTTTCTTTTTAAAACTTCATTCTTTACACTATTCCACTCCCCAAAAGCCTTGCAGCTAAGCTGGATTTAATTCTTGTTACGTGAGAATTTTCCATTTTCCCAGCTTTGCATCATCCATATTGTTTGATCAGCTTTTCTCTTACGTTGTGAGACATTATTTAATTAATGAAAAGACAGAAGGAAATTTCTGTGGGACAAAGTCTTCTTTTGCTCTTCTAACTTGAATCATTAAAATGAAATAAAGCTCAAAGTAATTGTTGAACCAGCCATAAATCATAAATTTAAGTAAGTAAGTAATCCATCTGGCTTCAAATTCTTATGAGCTTTCTAAGTTTTTCTGAATCAAAGGACCTATATCAGACTTCTTGGAATGACTCCTACCGTCTGAAGGTTTCAAAACTCATTACAAGCACTACTACCACTCTCACCCAGGCCCCAGACCCACAAATGCAAAGCAATTCTTTTTTAGGATGAAATTTTCTAGGTCTGTCTACAGAGAATGGGGGGGAAGTGCTTCTTTTCACAGACTTTGTGAAATAAAACATCCACAAGATATTTCACAAGAAATTCATAGAATCATTTAGGGTGGAAAAGACCTTTAAAATCATCAAATCTGGATGCTGCAGCTCCTTGAAATTCCGCCTTGCTGACACTGGTTCAAACTCCAGATGAAATAAAAGGCTCCAATACGTGCCCCACTGCTCCTGTCTGATACAGCAGACTGGTCCCCAAAGCAAAGCCAGAGCCCTGCAGTAGATAGATGGGCTCCTTCTCTAGGCAGCAGGAATAACTGGATCTCAGAAGGACAAACCAGGGAAACAATGTTTACAGGTTTCAGGAAACACCAAGATAATTAAATTTCTGTAATTGGGTGATGATTTGATGATTAAAGGTAAAACTGCTGAGAAGCAAAGGAAAAGATGACAAATACAAAACCATAAAAGAAGGCATATGTAAAAGGAGAAAAAGCAAACTGGCCACAGTTTCAGTCTCCAAAATTACAGGACTTACAATTTCTTTGCATTCTCAGGAGCCAGTAGAATGCAGGGCTGTAGGAGGTGATGTCAGAAGTGCGTCTGTCCCTCACCACTGGGCTCAACAAACACCTGATAAGCAGTTTTCTGGTTTGCTTGGGGCTCTGGCTCCCATTTTATCAAAGGTTTCATAAGAATTTACAACTTTCTTTGTGAGCAACACAGGCTTCACATAATCTGAGTCAAGTACAGCATGTGACTTGCATTTTGACTACAGAATTATTATTATTTTCATTATAGGGTGCACAACTACCTCAATCATCAGGAACACTAAGAACCATACAGATAAAAACTAACAAGTACAATCAACCATTTGTAAAGCATTAGAGAACAACTGCAGAGCCTTCCACCCTCCCCAAAGCAAGAACAAAAATACACCAAGTCCGGTCGATATGAAAAAGGGCAAGAAAAGGTACATATGTAGGAGCTTCATAATACTGAAATACAAAACCTGCCTTCTTGGATGATTTTGCATTAGAAAAGAAAAACTGAAATAGCTTCCAAAGAACCGATTTCATTCAATTAAAAAAATATACAGCAGTGTCCAGTTTCTGAGATAACATTGGAATTAATATCACTTGAGAAGTATCCTATGGCTGGTGCATCCTCTTATCTATTTAAGGCCATGTACTATGTTTTAAAATTTGGTTTTAAATAGATGTGAAAGTCTAACCCTCCTAGTGTGTTACCAGCAAAGCTCAGTTCCACAGTGCTTGGTAACAAACTACTTTTATAGAAAAATCAAAACTTACTGTCATCTGTGCTGACCTAAATATCTTTTAATGTCAGACTGACAGTGATTTACCTTCACTACCTCACTACATTAATCACAAAATAAAGAGAAAAAACAAGACTTTTCCCACAAGACTTTTGTTTTTCCTTTGGTATAATATTCCATTATATAAAAATTAAATGAAGAAATTACTCTTAGAAGTCTGTTTTGCTATTGTTGAACAAATAGGAAAACTGAAGAGCATTCAAGGAAATCATCAAGATAACTGACCTAACAATAGGACTGATTCTTCTCCCATTCTTGAGAAAGAAAAGGGTCTTGGGGGGGGTTGTTTGGTGGGGTACATAATTAACCCCTTCTTTCAAACAGGCTCTATTGCCTAACTTTTGTAACTTAAAAAATTCCATATGATCTCTTTTTGTGTAACTCATCTTTTTATTTCAGAATTTTTTTTCTTAAATAGAAAAGTATTTTAATCTCATTTTTAAAATACAGCTTACCTTTGTTAGGCAACTATAGAAAACTCTGTGGGACAACCTGAACTTTAAGTAGCATGAAACAGGCACCTCTTCATGAAACTTTTGCAAATGGGTTTAGCTAGTATTGTCTTCCTATGTATTTTTATCTTAGTACCACTGGGAAAAAAAGTGACCTACTAAAACCTCTAGAAAAATCAGATCTGACAGCAGCATATAGAATGGGTACATTCAAAAGCCAGCTTTGACTTAGGGAGGCCAGTCTGCTTTGTCTCCCTCATCATTCTGTAGCCAGTGTAGACAGAAAACCTCATCTAAAGACTAACTCAGAGCAGAAACAATCTTGGGGTGCCCCTTATGGGGAAGCTGATTTATTGTACTGACATCAGGAACCCAAGGAAACTAATATTCCTTAGTTAAAGGTTAGAGTTAACCTTTGTGTACACTGCCACATCCATTCCTGTAACTCCTTACACTGTGTTTGTCCTGATTCTGTTCCTTCAGAGCTGGTTGTGTTCACACAAGCTCATCAGATTTACCACTGGGAGACTCTTCTTTCATTTCATTTGTTACTGGGTTGGAGGACTGCCTAATCCTTGTTTCATAACTTCTACATACTTTTAATATTTAAATGACATTTTCATGTCTAACAGTCGAGCCATCCTTTGTTCTTAACAACTTATTTTCTCCAACTCCTTATTCAGTTCAAGTCTAATATAACTTTAGTCACTGTGTATGTGGATAAGGAACGAATCTAGCTGTAACCTCACCATATTTATAGGAAAAGAGATTTCATCTTCCATGTTCATGACTCAACACTGTATTTTTCATTTTATTATTCAGGTAAGCACTTCATTATATGAGTAAGTCTGTCTCCAGATTTTCTAGTTTATTTTGGCATGAAGGTTTTTAATTTATCCCACCTGAAGATAAACTGCAAGGGATAACAAACGTCCAACTTACTCTTAGCAAGAACAGAATTAAAGCTGAATACTGAAACCTCAGAACAAAAAATCTTAACTCCCTTGCATGGGCACTAAACTTCACATATCATAGAATCATTAAGGTTGGAGGAGACCTCCAAGACCATGGAGGCCAACCTTTGACCAATCATCACCATATCAACGAAACCACAGCACCAAAACTGTGGTATAACAAGAATGGGTACAGTCTTCAAAGAAAACTGAGTATTTTTTCCTTTGGGAAGTTATTAGGCCCAAAAAAATAACAAAAACCTGTTCTTCTCAACCTGTTTTCGCTACCAGTATTTGTTCTGCATCTGGAGTGGCATATGGTCAGCATTTTCTTTAGGGGACTGCAATTTCTGTTCATTTTACATACTAATAGCCATATTCAGTCAGACCAGAGATATATCTATCCCCATAGTGTGTCTTTAGCAAAGACTGAGAGCAGAGGTCTGGGGAAGAGCACTAGGACAAGAAAAGCTTTCAGGGAAGCACTTCAGGATCTCTCTGCAGTCTCCAGGGACTGGGCTTTGTGTTCTTCTAAGCAAGAGCTGATGTTTTGGCACTGCCTATTCACACCCAGATAACCCTTCAGTATATACAGTGGCTCACAGCTAAACTGTGCACTGTGAGAAAAAAAATACAATCTTTTACTTGTTCTGAATCTGTCACTTGATAATTTTATTTGATCCCCTCTGGGTCTTGTACTACAAGAGACACTTAATGAGCATTCCCTGTTCATTTTTTTCCATTACACTACTATGTAGACTTTTATCATTTTCATCTTTAGCCAGGCTGAAGATTCTCAATCTATTTAATTGCTCTTTATTATCACTGCCACCTATTTTTAGTTCTGTTATCTCTCCTTTATTTTTTTAACAACTCACCCTTCTTTAAATATGGGGATCAGAACTGTACCCAGAGGTCAAGACAAAAGCACAGGCAGTTTATAGATTGGCACAGCAGATTTCTGTTCTGTGAGCCATTCTTCCCTATTTTTTCTTAATTGTTTGACCAGTCCTAAACTTGATCAATACTTGGATTCACCATGATAAATTCTACAGCATTGCTTCCTTCAGTGCTAATAGTTCACAGGCTCAATAATGGCAGGATTGTTCTCCCCCACATGCATTACTTCATAGTATCAGCAGCAAGCTACATCACCAGTTACTAAGCATCACAAGATCCCTCTTTGGTTCTTCATAATTAGCTATCATTTATGCTACCCTCATTAACTTAAAATCATTCTGCACAGTCTCTTCCAGATCACTAATGCATACGCTGACTGGTGTTAAACTTAGCACAGATCCATGAGCAACTCTAACTGGTGACGTCCATCCCCTCTGTGAAAACAGGTCACTTATTCATCTTTTGGCCAACTATCAGCCTAGGAGAAAAATTTCCTCTTATGTCAGAGCAGTTTCATTTTGCTCAGCACCTTTGGTGAGTAGTTCTCACAAGACTCTGAAACCCAAGTGTACTGCATCAGCTAGGTCACAGTTACTCACAACCTCAGCAGTGTCTTCAAAGAACTCTACTAGACCTGTGAGACTGTTCTGACTTTTTCCTGGTATATCAAATTGTCCATGAATGCTTTAGTTTTCTCTCTGTATTTACCAGAAAATTGTCTGGTATGAGTGCCAGTCATACTCATCCTGTTCTTTCCCAGAGGCTTTCTTGGAAGTCTTTTTAAAAACCTTGGCATCTTCAACGTCACTGCTACCACCAACATGAGTATCCCATATACTTTTAGCTATAGGTGCAATCTTCTTTGAGCTCTTTTGGATCTTAGTTATCTGTGGGACCAGTGGCCTTTCCATTTCTGATGTTTTTGAGAGAATATTTATGACAAGCTTCTCTGCCTTTTACAAATCACAGATCAGGCTTTAACTTGTTTTACTGCATAATTTATGTTTAATCAGCATGATTTTCCCCTTTTTTATTTTTTTATTATTATTTTTTATTTTTGGACATGCTTTTGGAGAATATTTTTCTGTTCCTTGCAGCCTACTCAACCACACTAGTTATTCTTTAAAACTTTTTGAAAGGTCAAAGAACAAGTTTTTAGGGGATATGCATTTGTTCTGAGTCTTTCCACAACAGCTGCAAGCATTTTACTCTGTTTCTCTTAGCAGGCTCTCCATGGAATCCCTAATCAGTGTCCTGCTAGCTACCTTCTCTATGGTAGACCTATACTGTCAAGAACTCACTAGAATTAAGCTTTCAGTCCCTCCACTTTATCTTGCAGTCTAACATTTACATAATAACTCTCCTGTTCTAGTCTGTCTATTCTTCTGTGCTCCTGTCTAAACAGCACCTAATTTTTCCAGGCAGTTCTTCACTGTTTTCTACATGACTTTCATCAACTTCTGCCCCTTCAACCCTGGAGAATGTGTCCTCTTGACCTGTGTGTCCTTTCTGCCTGTCCTCATGCAGGTTATTGGAATTGCTGCCTAGGTCTTTACTCTTAACCTTCTATTTAGCAACTTGGATATTGTTTCCAGAACTATTTTGGTAGCCTTTGTCACCAGCACTAAAAGATAGTCTATATTTCTTTTGTTGTAAGCCACTTTGGCATGTCATTGGAAGGTTACTATGTGGTCCCTTCCAGCACCATAAATCCAGTCAGTTGCACTCCACTCAGCATCTCCACCATGGCAGGAGATGTCCCTCTATTATCTAGAATCAACACCATACAACGGCATTCCTAGAGCAAAAGGATACTTGGCCATCACCTGAGAGCAAGGATGTAATTTCAGGGTCATTTCTCCTTTTCAGGTTTGATGTGCTCCAACATTAGAACCTAATTCTCATGGAAGGCCACTGGAGCCTCCCTAGAGGCAGCAGTGGAAACACCTGCCTGGAGGTTTACTTGACACATTTGCTAATTAAGGGTAGTTTCCTTAAACTTTGCATGTGGTGACTTTCACAAGAGTTCAGTTGTATTAATCTACAATGAGCATCTTGCAACATCATAACTATCCCCTTGGTTTAACAGCTGCATTAATTACTGTAAGTAAATCCTACTCTTTTCTAACTAGAGACTTGGTATCAACCTCTAGGCCTGAGAAGCCAAAGCCTCTAAGCTAAACGGCCTCAGACACACTCCTTGCGTTTTAATGCTTACTGTCAGTGTATTCCATCTGAAATTTTCACTTTGTCTCCCCCTCCAACGACTTTGATTCAGACTATCCTCATCCTCCTGATAGACAATGGCTTTCATATGATTTTCTAAAAATCTAAAACCATTCCAGTGGTTTTCTAAAAATCTGTCTTTAATACTGGACTGGTTGGTGCCTGTGACAGCTTAAAGTGTGTATTTGTTTTGTGAAGTTTTAATAATTTCTCTGCCTTCCATTCAGCATCTTTAATCCATGGGTCCAGTACATTCTCCAGGTTCCCACAAACCACTTTCAAGACAATCCTATACAAGCACAAAGGAGTGAGAAAGTTTAGTTTTTCTTGTGTAACACCCTGGTATCATTAACAGACATTCCCCATAACCGCCAGGCAACCACGCTTTATAATCTAACAGATTACAGCCACTTCATGATAGCATGAAATGAGTGATTGTGCAAGCCCTTAAACACTGTTTTCTTAGGAGGACAGAACACAACCAGACACAACTTCTAGTTCAAAACAGAAGCACAAAACAGCTTTCTAAGATGCACCCTCTGCTGCACTGTTGATGAGAGCTGTACTTACAAATACATCCTTCACCAAATCAAAGAGGATTCTATACAGTCAAGGCTTGCTGATTCAAAAATGGGACCTCACACTTTTAGGTTCCAAATTTAGGTTTCTTACTGTGAATTCTACTTTCAGTTGCATCAAGTCTGCTACATTTTATTAGTTGTGATGTACACAACTTCCAACACAAAGGAAGTCTTGAGAGGTCCCCCCACATACACACTGTCAGCGCTGTATTTACAGGCAAGATGATTAAACATTTGCATTTGATTGTAAGGGATAAATTGTACTATACAGTAAAAAGAAATTCAATATTAACTGATTAATAAAAAAGACCTGATTTTTCAGTTGATAGAAAGTGGTTCTAATTCCCTTCCTACCATCAAATCTAATTTAAAGTAACCCAGTGTAGAGCAAATACATTAGATACTTAGTAATCTCTTGTAATGGCAGGGAAATTCATCACAAATTGCTGAATGTTATGAATCATCTTGTGAACACAACTGCTATACAGTGAAAAAGGCGCTTTAACAAGTAGCTTATTCATTTTTGTCAATACTTCATAATTAGCAGAGAAGTGTCTGTAAATTGAACTCTCCAGCATCACACTGCTTAGTTACCTTTTTTTTTTAATTTAATATTTTGAACACTTGATGAAATGGAAGACCCCAATAAAATTTTGTACCAATGACAAATCACATTTTCATTTTCTGTTCTAAATGTGTTAGCACAAGATAATGAACTCAATGTTCAAAAAAGCCATAAGCATATGCTGATCTGTACTACATAAACAATTCAGCTGACTTTATCAGGGATATTAATGTAAGTTTTTAAGGGATGCTTCATTCTGTTGCTCAATAACACAGAGTAATAAAAGAACTACTGTTCTATGTGGAAGTCAGTGCTGATGCCCACTCAGAAGTAACAGGTGACAAGAAAAACATGAAAGCCAAGAAAACATGCTTAGAAGAACTTGCTGCTGAAAAACAGCCAGAAGACCATCCAGTCACTGTTTTTTAATTGAAGGATTGTGAAAGCTTTTCAGGGTATTCTATTCAAGGCACACATTCTTTTGAAAGCATTAGGATGACAACCAAAAATCCCAATCAGAGATCAGGGTCTTATTATTCCCCAACAGAGATACAGCTTCTTTACAGAGAGCTTACAGTTTCAGGGCTTGAGTGCCCACAAAACTGCACCCAAACTACGGATTCCTGCTTGGTTTTTTAGGCACTGGGTAGAAATAATTAATCATTTTTACTTGGATTCCATAATCTCAAGATGCCAGGCTACTAGAATTTAAGAGTTTATTGGTGACAGCTGGTTGGTTATACCTATGGCATGTACAGCCTTTGCCCATCAGCAACGTAAATCACGGTCTCTGCAACTTAGTTTGCCACTGAGCATAACTAAAACTGTGCCCAAGGGCAGTTACTGCAGGGTAGCTGACACAAGGTGACTTGGTCATCTGCAGCCATTTGCAATATAACCGCATTCTCCCAGGAGCAATTTAAGGGTTTAGACAAAAAGCCCTCTAAGACTAGAATAGGAACCGCCAAATGCAAGAGTATAAATATATTCATGATCACAGCGTAAATTCCACTTTGACGCTCCTTAGCAGGATAACTTCCCACTCATCAGTTCTAAAAAATCCTCAGGCTCCAGATCTGAGTTTGCCTCACCCTCCATGGGTTCCCAGGAACCCTGGAATCCAGACCCTGGACTTATTTCTACAGGCTATGCACACCAATGTAAACACACAAGAAAGGCTGCGCCTTACTGTCATGTTGCTAATTAATGACCAAATAATTATTAAGATAATCCAGTATTTCCCTTTGCTTTGAAATATGAGAACTAATCATGAGCTCTTATTACATACTGCTTATTTTTATTTCTTAATTGAAAACAGTATTGTCATTTTTTTTAAAATTTTACAGGATTTAACCCTTGAAAAGACATACAAATCACCACTGGACAGTTTATTTGAAAGAACATCTTAATTTTGTAATGGTCCTCATGCTTTCAGTTCTTCAGTGCTCACAAAAAAAACCAAAAAAGAAAACTAAACCAGTACTGGTAAGCCATCCAAAGCATCCACACATGTAAACCTTTCTACTGCATCTAAAGTTTCTCCTTTTCTAGGATATTTAGACCTATAAGTGCTTTCAGGTTTATCAATATGAAGACTGTTTATTTAATGGGGAGGAAAAAAACCCTCATGGAATTTAGTGCTCCAGTTCCTTAGAGTGCAACAAAGTCAGAAAATCCCACCTCTCCTCGCATACTGCCTTCAAAGTATTTTTGCTCCTTTTAGTAATCAAATATAGATTTTTCCATGACATTCTGATTAGGCTCTTACTGCGAATACATTAAGTGATAATTGGTCCAAAAATACCTATTGAGCCAGGAATATCAGGATACAGTAAATACTGGGAGCACCATAGGCAGTTGTATGAATCACTCCACATACCTGTGGTTTTCCAGGTTCCTGTGCTTAGTCATGAGTACACTCTTCATATTCTTGCACACAGAATACAATTTCTGCCAATTTTTGTTCTTGGCTTCTACACTGCCACCTGTAGTCATACAAGAGAAATTAGCCATATTTTATGCTGCAAATCCCCTTAGCACAATGTTTCAGCTCACTTGCTTTTCTATACAAACATCCTAAACCATCCCCTTTGTAAAAGGTGCACTAATATACTCAAACTGAGTTATTTATATTTTTCTCTCTTATACAGTTGAAGAAAGAAAAAAAAACCACCAAACAAACAAACAATCCCAACTCAATTTAAAACAAGAAGGCATTTAAAACTCTCAAAGACAGCTATGAGCTTAACAGATTTTCGTTAACTTCCTTAGTGGACAGATCATAACCTTGACAGAGCAAGGTGACTTCTGAGTGGCAATGCGAAAACATCTGCACTTAATTACTTGGTAAATACAAAAAACCTGATTCAGTCTTCCACCTGAAATATGAACGTAGTTTTACAGAAACAATTTCCATGCTCAGCTTAGTTACCTTATATAGGTTTATAAAGAAACGCATACAATTTAAAAATTGCTTGTATTTGGAAGGTATCTCCAATTAGAAGTGATGAACTTTCTTATACAATGAAAACCACTCGATTTATTCCAGGTTTACTGCACTTTAAGGACTATGCCACAAATTCTGACATATTAACCATTTACATCAAAATAATACCTAAGCACGCAGTACCCAGAGCCCTTAGGTTAATCCTTTTCTGAAAACATGAGAAACTAGAAAATTCAAGCCTTCCTGGAAAAACCAAAGCTTCCTGGTGTTCAGAAAAGGGTTTTCACCGAACGGCGAAGTTTCGGAGTACAAGCTCTGAGGGAAAAACCGGCTTTTGCACGCACATGCTTTCTCCTTTCTTCCAGATAAGAATTGCTCGTGCCACCCCTGGAAAAGGCGCCCGAATGCTCCCACTGTGTGTGTGTCCCTGGAAAAACGCTCCCAAGTCACTCGCGGGCAGAAACAAACTCATCTCCCCACGCCGCGGCGGGCGCACGGGTGGCTCCGGCACCCGCACCCCTGCGCTCCCCTATGGCAATCGCAGCCTCGACCAGAAAATCTCAGACTGGAACAGAAACCGAAATCAAACGCCGTCTCCCCAAGAACAAGTTGGTCTTGATAAATAATGATAGATAAATAAATAAAATCCCCAAGCGCCGGCGAGGCTGCCCACGTCCCGGAGCACACACACGCAGGTAACCCGCTCGCCTTCCCACGCCGCCGCCTCTGCCGGCCACTCCCGGACGGGAAAGCTCCCACGGCCGCGGGAGCCCCCCGAGACCCCGCCACCATCCCAGCCCGGCTCAGGTGCGCCGGGAACCGCCCCGCTACCTCCATCCACGGGCAACCCTCCGCCGCCTCCCACGGCAGCCGCCCCACGGCACCCCGCACCCCAAGACATCCCCTAGCCCCTCACACGCCCCCCGCCCCACGGGGCCGCTCACCGCGATACCCCCCACCCCAACCACAGGCACGCCAGGAGACGATGCTTCCCGCCGGGACGGCGCCGGGGGCGGGGGGTCACCGCGGAACCCGCGCCGGGCGCTGCCCACCCACCTCACCCACCTGCGCTCGCCGGGCCGGTGCCGCAGGATGAGGCGGCGGCTCCTCCTCGCCAGCGCCGCTCTCCCGCTCCCTCCCTCTCTTCCTCCCTTCCTTCCTTCCTCCCGCCGCCGCGCGTCCCGGGTGCCGCCGCGCCGCCCGCCCGGGATTCCTGCGGGAGGGCGGGCGGGAGCGAGCGAGGGAGGGAGGGAGTGAGGGAGGGGAGGCGGCTCATCGCTCGGCACAGCCTCCTCGCTCCTTCTCCGGCTTTTCCTGCCTCCATCCATCCCTTCCAGGCACGTTCTGCCGGCACGGCGCCCGGGCGGGACCCGCAGCGCGCAGCGCCCGGTGTCCCCCTCCTCTTCCCTTTTTATCGCGGGGCCGGGGCTCCCGCCGGCGCCGTGCGGGGGGACAGCGCGGTGCGGAGGTGTGGGGGGGGGAGGCAGCGCCGCTCGGCATCCGCGCCAGAGCCGCCTGCCCACGGCCGGCCCGCCCCCGCAGAGCCCACCTGTCCGCGCCCCGGCCCCCCGCAGCCGCCCGCCCCCGCACCGCCCACGCCCCCGCCCCGCTCACCGCAGCGGCCTCCGCCGGCGCGGGGCTCTGCGGCTCCCGCAGAACCGCTCGCGGGCGCGGGTTTGGGTTCGGGCTCGGGCTGTGCCGGGGAAGGAGGTGGCGGCGGTGCCCCCGCGGGCCGCGCTGCCGCACCGCGGCCGCGTCCCACCTGCGCCCTCGCAGGGATGTTCGCCGCCCCTCCGGCGGGGAGGCGGCTGCCAGGCGCTTGAGGAGCTCCGAGTGCCTCCCCTGCGCTGACGCCCAAGCGACCGAGGAGTCTTGGCCGCTACAAAATCATTTACATGCTCAGGGACGTGCTGGAAGCCCAGTCGTTGGTGGGTCTCTGACAGATGACGGTGAGAGGTGTCCTAAGCTGGAGGCGGTCGGCTCTTAAAATTTTGGTTTGCGATGCTTAAAAAAAATTGAGGAAAGCGGCAGGTAAATATGTAAAATTGTTAGGAAAATGTCTGTGTTGTAACTAAAGCTGCAGCTAAACTTGAGGTTGTGTACATGCTGTCTTAGCTCTCGCACTGATGGAAAAACAGCCCATTCCTTATGAACACTTCTCTCATTCTCTGTCTTTTGCTTGACGTATTTACATCTCGGAAACCTCTGTTTAAATTATTGAGTTTGTATCTTTTTGTTCAAATGGGTGACACTGACATTAAAAGTATGCACCAGCACAACCCAGTAGTTCAGCCAAGTTAAAAGAGGGTTGGGAGGAGTTGGGTGAATTGATGCAGCGTCACACCAACTGATACCATTTTCAAATTTGTATAATAAAAATATATTGCATTCACTCTTTTCACAGCAAAAATCCCACTTTGTTAAAGACAATCTTTACCTTTCCCAAACGTTTAGTTCTGTATTTTGGGACCCAGCCTTTTCAAGGCAAGCCAGAAATCCATACTGTCATGTTACAAACTAAGATATCAGGCTGTAGTCTAGTCATATTAAGATGTAAGCTACAAAAATAAAATGGCTTGTCTTTGTTTAGTCTTCCAGAGAATTAAGGCTATTTTCAGTTCTTCTTACGTCTCGTGAGTGAGACACCAGACTACTTGAATATTTAATGAGTAGTAAACCAGAAATCTGTAGAAGTAGCAAGTATCATGCACATTTTTTAGTAGCAACATAGGTACTTATCTGAAAGAAGTTTGAACAATTCAGTTTCTCAAAATTAATGAACAGCAACTTTGTATAAGCACATCTGCATCTATTCATAATGTAAAAACGTCAAAACCAAATAAAGCTTACACACACAAAAAAAATTATAAAGGAACGCATAGAGATGAGGGTAAAAATTGATACAGGCATTTAGAAAAAGCTTTTTGACTCTACATCAACCAAGAAAATGGTTCTGGTCTTTCCCTTCAAAACTTAACAGCCTAGTGGCACACTAGTGCAATAATTCAGGAGACAGTGTGAACACTGAAAATTTGTGTGCTGTAACTCTGCTTATAAAGGCACTTTTTAAACATACAGAACAAGCTTTTACAGTGGATAAGTAATAAAGAATATTTTATCTCTAGACTGTTTATCTTCTTTCTCTTTGAGCTTATAGTACATAAGATATGTTAAAAAATGTTAGGTTTTCCAGTGTTACCCCCTCAACTGAATTCTGCTAGTGTAACTAGCAGATATCAAGAGTTACCAACCAATAAATATCACACTGAAATTCCATAGTTACTTACAGAAAGGTCTGCCAATGACTTTAAGGACTGGCTTGTCTGACTGTGTCTCTTCAAAGAGTATATCAGCAATAGAAACCACTGACATGCCTCCAGTCTAGACTAGAAGAATTCATTTTCTACTAAACCCTCCATAAATGTATTGTTTTATCTACAGGTGTCTTTCCTATAACTGTTAAAAATGTGTTAAATTCTAGCAGAAAGTTCCTGTCTTTTCCACTGAAGCATGTCCACTGCACAGCCCCTTCCCTTTACCAAAAAAGTCATTGCTCCTTTCAGGTCTTGCACAACTCTGCTATTAAAGCTAGCCCATCACAGGAGAAATGCTCTCTCAGTTCTGATTTTCTAACCAAGAAAACCAGCATTTGGTCACTTCACAATGACTATTAATCAGACATTATTATATTTGCCTTGAGTGTGTGAGATGCAGGAGATTAGATCAGTCATGCACAGACTTTCTTTCCCCTCCTCTCCTCTTTCCCACCCACCTCCCAAACGGCTCTGCCTTTTTTTTCTTCAGCAATTCAGGTTTGGAAGGATAAGTTCCATTGTACCAATGATTCAGAGACAAGCTGAAAGCCAAGTAAAATATTGTTCTCCCAAATCTGACAGGAAAACTTACAGGATGGAAACATCCAGAAGATAAAACCAACTTCTCTTATAATGTGCTCCCAAAAGCATTCCTTGTCACTGTTCCTTTGCTCCCAATATATACAGAAACTACTGGGTTGTACTGAAAACTTCCAGTTTTCCAGATGATGAGCTGTGACTCAGTACTCCTACTGATATACCTCAATACACCATGCATTTACTTTATGTGATGGTAAGTCATCCCTCACTTTCCTTCCACTAGAACTTACTAAACACAATCCTGTGTTTGCAGGTCTAATCTACTACTCCATGTCCATCTGAGACCAGATCAGGTAAAACTTCTTCTATTCCAGCATTTTTCTACTCCAGCTCTTTGTTTCAGTTGCTACCCGAATGTGCTTACAGCTCTGAGAACATGCAGGTCATCACCTTAAATGTGGCTCTCTCCACTGTCCAGCCTGGACCATATCCCTGTTTATTGTCTAGGGAAATCTGAACACAGATCTTTCACTTTATGTCGAGGTAGTTTGTAGAAACTACTTCTAGGAGAAGTCTGTTTCCTTCTCTACGTGTGAAATCCCTTCAAAGAGTCAGTGAGGTGATGAAGCAAATTTTGATCCATTTATAATCAAAAGAATGACTTCAGTCTACTCTACGGAAACCAGAATTTGGCATAATAAAGCCAACAGCTGGTTGAGGAAGAATAACAGTGTGGGCTCTTTGATGTTCACAGATGAACACACACAATCAAAGACAGAGTTACGAGAGCACATGATGTTTCTGAGTAGTAGTAAGGAGTTAAAACAGTTTCAAAAGCATATTTATCAGGAAACTATCTTCTTATGGGAAAACCGTTTTATTTATTGCCCAAAATAGATGCAAAGACTGTCCTATAAAACATCTAACATGCAAGAATATTATGCTGGTGAGAAATCTTTGTTAAGCAGCCCTTATGAACTATGCATTGCAAAATGTAGTGCAAGCAGCTGAAAAGCTATCCTAATTTCAGGGGTCCTCTTGCCTCAGTTTGCTATGTAGAGTGAACATCAACACAGTGCCATGAGGGTACCTTAATATCTCCAACCTCTGTCAAAGCTCCACAACATTCCCAAATGGACATCAGAGACAGAAGGAAAATAGGCAGAGCTATGGCACTCAAGAGTAACAACGCTGTTCTAGTTAAAACTATTAATTTAGTATTAACACCTGCTTGGAGACATTCACTGGTCAGTTAGCACTGAAATTTACTCCAGAGAACTGCAGAATTGGAGAAGAGATTAAGTTCCCTGACATGGAATTCAGAAGAGCAAAGGAAATGAGCTAGCAGTGGGAAGGAACTGTTCGTGGTGGTAGTCAGAAAAGTGTGGCCAGACCTCTGCAAGGGTAAGAAAATGTTATAATCATGCTTGTTATGTCTAAGCAAATGGCACTACAAAAGCTGTGTCTGCAGCCAGGCCTAGGAAACGGAGGAGGCAGCAGCTGATCAGCTCCCCTACAAGAAGTTTTCCCTCAAAGAATCTGCTTGATCTGAAATTGTGGGGAATGAGTAACAGTTGCCTATAACAACAACCAATATCCTCACATTACATCTTTCCTCACAGGTTAAATTATCATCCTTCTATTAATAGGACCGCCAAAAGCCTTTTTCTCCTTCTTTGGAAAAGAGTATCAGAGAGTTATGTTCAGTCATAAAATGCTAAAATAACCTGGACAATATTTTAAGGCACTAGGCTCTTTCGATTTGATGGTGTTACAATCTTTCCAAACTCATTGTTTCACAGATACAAACTCTCCAATTATCAGGTGAAGAAAAAAAGAGATTTTCCTTCATATCAGTTTCTTCATTCCCGACTATTTCTGGTCTCTTCTCAATGAATATGATCATGTAGCAACCATCCAGCTTGAGCGAAGCAAGGCTAGGGTGTCAGTTCCATGGAAACACAATCACTTAGTAAAACATCTCTACTTCATCTACTGTGCTTTAAAATATTTCCTTTGCAGTCTGTGTAACAGGTTCATGATCAGTGCTGCTTGTAAACTAAACACATGTAGTAGAATCTACCTTAGAATGGTCTCCACCACAGGTCTGGTCAAGCCCTTACCATGCTCTTCTCTGAGCAGATTTCAGTGGACTTCAAGTCACTTTTTAATTTTATTTTATTTTTCCACATAAAAATACATGGGTTTGCTGAAACCCCAGCAAGAGGAAGCCAAAAAGAAATACAGTTTAGATGTCGATTCTAATGCATTATATTTTTCATCTAAACTAGAAGAGCTCAGTTCCAAGAGGGAAATCATTGAATTTTTTTATCTACTCTTAAACTGATTGTAGCTAATAAGGTTCTACAAATTAGATATCCATGACCACATGACTCCCTTGGAAATTTATCTATTTTTGTCCACATCAACAGCTGAAGTAATTTATTCATCTGTTTTCTAATGCAACCGTTTCCCTGGACCAGACCTAGTTAGAGACACCACCGGTTATTAAAAGCAGTGATAATAAAACTGACATGCATTTCTAAAATCTGCTGTGTAAATCAATATAATGTCTTAATTGGTTAACCAAATAGTTGCCATGCTATGAGTCACTGCAGTTCTCTGTGAACACCTCTTTCTGCCTGGTTACACTTCTTTAGCCACTCCACAGCTCCTCAGGAGGAAAAGTTACAGGGCCCCTCTTTCTGCTCTCTGCTGTCATTACAGCTCATAACACTGCAACACGTGGACTACTCATCTTCCAGTAGTTTGGAACTCTTCAGAATATTTTCTTAAAATTTATTTCTAAGGACTCTGCCTCCAACTATCCATGCAATATATACACTTATAAAGTGAGTGTTTTATAACAGCAGTGAATAGGATAATCGCATGATTAACTGCCTGAGGAAGAATTGTGGAACATCTTGGAGAGAGAGCTCTAGGGAAATCACAAATTTTATATAAGCAAGTGCCAAACTTAGTTATGGGTCGGTTTGATCTAAATAAACTCCCAGATCTTTCTGTCGTAACGCTCTGAACTCGCAGGTTGTGAAACTGCGTTAACTCCATGCAGTGGTATCACTTGTTGTGTGAGGTCCAAACACTTATTCAATAGACACCTTACAAGATATGAGTATCTGATGCTTCTCAGTGAAGAGAATAAATATCAAACACTGAGCCAAGACAGTCTAATACGACTCTTACATCTGGGGTGGCACTTCAGGTGATAAAATACAGCCTCCTCACTAGCAATTGTTTCTGTTTGTGGAAAGAGTTTTGTCAAATATATGGTGTTTTGCCAAAAAGAAAAGGAACTGATACAGCTTTCTGTAGTATCATACCAGATAATTTGTCATTTTTTGAGGAAACTCAGTATATATCTGAGTTGACTTCCCCCCCCTCTATCAATTCAGCCCTCATATGCTGGGGTTTAGATTTTAATGTAGCCCATTCAGGAGGGAAACACAGGCCACAAAGTTCAGTTTGTGACTCGGGTCACAGTTTCCCCAGAGTCTGCTGAATGAACTGCTTTTGGTTTAGGATCCTCTTTAGACTTCCTTTATCCTGTTCACAGTCAGGAGAGGGTGAAGAGAGGGTGGTATCTCCCATTTTGCTTCTGGTCAGGTCGAGCCGGGGTTGTGTTCCATTTCCTTGCTTTCTTGTGAGAGCTTTATCCATGATGAAAACCAGCAGAGCTATGGAAAATTATGGAGTAATGCTACCTAACCAGAAGCTGGGCTTCAGATTTAAGAGTGACCTTTTTTTAATCTTTTTTTTTTTTTTCTTCTCTGTGCTGAAGGGTTGTATCTTAAATATGTTAATATAGAGCTTATTCTTCATGTAAAATGAGAAATTTCAACACTAGGTGTAATACAGGGTTGAAATTACTTTACCACCTACATTTAATCATGGACTCACATGTCCCAATTACTTCACAGGTGCACAAAAATATCAGGATGAATAAAATTCCCTGCATGTGGTTCCACATCCTTTTTCAACACTTCCACATGCTGAGTTTTCATTTGTTGATAGAAATGACTGATTTCTAAGCAAGCTACAGTATGAGATGGAAACTTTTATTGCCAATTATAAGATGAATGAACGGCTTCTGAAAATAGGTTGGCCAAGTTAGAGGGCACTAGCTAGTAACCACTTCATCAAATAAGAAAATTAAAAAAAAAAAAAAGCCACCAAAACAGACAACAACAACAAAAAAAACACCCAAACCCAAACTCAAAAAAGCCCCTACAAAAATCCCCTGAAAAAAGCACAACATAAAAAAACCCTGAAAAAAAAAAAAAACAAACAAAACAGGAAGATCAAGAACTTGCAATTGCTCTTGGAAATTGCAAGTCTTAAAAGTAAAATCTTCAGGCTCTGTTCCTCTCCTGAGATTAATTTTCGTAGAGGTTAAATCAATACCATCAAGGGCAAAAAATGAAAGCCAGACAAAGAATGCCATCACCATTTCTGTTCCTTAGAATTGCTACGGATCATCTATTTATTGTTTCAAGCAGTGTAGGAAAAGTAAGATTGTGAATGCCGTAGGAATGTCTAGAGGTCCATTCTTTTCCCTTGACACAAAAGGATGCCATTCCCCATGGGCCCTGAGATATTACTGCAATGAACTTTATTAATAACAACTAATAATGCACAAAGATGACCTGATAAGATAGATAGATACATATAGGAACATAATATCATCAAAATAAAGGCTCACAACTGCCCTGTTTGGTTTTATACTCAATGTGATAGATAAGGATCCGATATCACAAGTATGTTGCCATGCAGGTCTTTTAGAAAATGTTGGAAATTGGGCATTTACTCGTAACTCTTGTTTTTCCCAGAGTCACAGAGCAGTTGAGGTTGGAAGGGGCATCTGGAGGCACATGGCTGCTGGTAGCTCCATCCTATGGATTCTTTTTAGACATTGCTTGGGCAGGAGAGAAAATGTTTATATTTACACTGAATAGACAAGAAGATTATAAAAAGCACCAACAACTTCAGCACAGGGAATTTTCAGGGAAATTAATGACTAGCCGGGGTTAATGGCCCTCAGCTTCACGTTGGCCCATCAACTCTCCCAGTCAGTCATTAATTCCCAGGAAATGCCTTGTGCTTTGATTGTTATTGCTTTAATACATTAAATTCCAGTTAAAGGCTCGACTTAATGTTTAGCCACTATAAAGTAAAACTCAAGGAAATGTTCCCACTGGACATATACACTGTCAAATATATTTTTGTTTACTTTATTTTCCATAGGTATTTAAATAAGAGGAATTGAATACTCATTTACCAATTTGCTTTGGTTTTACTACTCATAATGGTATGCAAAAAAATCCTCTATTTCATCTTTGACATTTATTTAATGTTTTACTAAGGACAGCTTATCTGAGTTCAAATATGATTGAATGTGCAAAGTATAGACATGACTACATTTAATGATAGGACAAAGAAATTACAAATTGATCAGAAGTAGTTCTGTTGCAGCTAATTATGATCATACTAGTGAAAAAAACTTGCAGAAAAAAAAAAAGACACTATTGCTGTTTACAATCTCCAGCAGAAAGTGAAAAATCAATTACTATTTTGGCCCCAAACCAATTGAAAGGTGGAAATCTGCTGGTGCCAGTTGTCCTTGTGAAATTTCTGCCATTGTGACCTTCCCCCCTGGGAAAAATGCTGTGGACAGGATGATGCCAGTTGCCCTTGTGAAATTTCTGCCATTGTGACGTCCACCACGGGAAAACTGCTGTGGACAGGATTTTTTCTGCCATGTTCTGATAAATCTGAGTTGGATTCAAATTGTTTTTAAAAAGTCAAACCAAAAAAGTCCCACCACCTGGGTTTAGTGTGAATTCTGGTGTAAAAGCATAGTTTCCAGCAATGCTGAAAATGTCCTTTTTTTTCCTTGAGTCATTTTATATGTTACTTAATTACTCACCAAATGTGCTTGGCCATATTTTTAAACACAGCCAGTTCACTTTGCTTCAACACATGAAGAGAAAAGATGAAAAAAACCTTCTTTCTTCAATATTACACTCAAACTGTTGGTGTTCCTCTTTCATTCACTGGCTGAATAATGTACTCTTGCCCCTGGGGAAAATAGTTGCACATGGGCCTGAAAAGCCCTTTTCTGAAACTTACTTTAACATTTCATAGCCAAACCTAGTTTTTGGTGCTGCTCCATTAAAGCCAACAGATAGAGCTGACACTGGAATGTGACTGTACACTAAGGTGAGGTTTGATTTGATATGCACATAAAAGCACATCAGAATCACCACTAGATTTCTGCATTAAGTTTTCAGGACTCTGGTAAATGTCACGCAGTCACTGTCATGCATTGCTGAAGATTATACACTTAGAAGTCCTTGGGATGTGAGATGATGCTAAGTCAGGCTAAAATATGAGACAAAAGCTGCTTATAAAGGGATTCAGACAACTTAGTCTATATTTTGACTGATACTCACTGGATGAGTGACATTGTGTAAGTCACCTGAACTATCTCTGCATCAATTTTGCTTGATTGAAAAATGAGAAAAATGCTCATAAGGTAAAGAGAGAAATAAAAAAAAAGAAGGTTATTGTCACTTTTAATTTGATACTCCACACTGGCAGGCCTCCCAATGCAATGCTTGTAGTGAAATTCTGAGCTACAATCAATTCTCCCTTCTCTGGAATCAGGGGCTGGGGTCATGCAGGTGTTGGAAGCACAGTGTAGAGACACTCACAATGTTTATCCGTAATCAACTTTGATTTGGAGCAAGGAGGCTACCTAGAACCCAGGGGGTGCATGCTGAGCATCTCTTCACCCTGCTATAGATGGTCTGGATTACTCATCTTACATAACAGAGAGCTGGCTGCAATGATAATGTGGTAAAATCTCCCAAATGGCCCACTCCAGCACTGTTAAAACACACACAAAGTCCAGGCAGCCTATTGTCATCCTGTTCCTGCAGAGGGGGGGCTACAAAAAAATTAAAAGCTACAGAGAAAGAAGGGAGAAAGTGTCAGACACCCTGAATGAAGAGGGTTTGCAGCCCCACTGAGCCCCTTGCACAGGTCTGGCTGCAGGCTCGGGCAGATCTCAGTGTCCATCCACCCCCTGACTCCTGTGTGAAGGACCCCCTTCATAATTGGGAAGAGCACTTGGACTGCACGTGAGCCAAGGAGTACCTTCAGGTATGGTCACAAATGTGAGGTACCCTACAAAAATCTGCTTTCCAGACTGAACTATCTCACCACACAGGACAGCACTGCTCTAAATTTTCCATTCTTGAAACCAGCGTTTCTCGCCTTCCCCTGATGAAACCTTTGAGATGTATTGGGTAATATGTCCGGACATTTACATTGCTGGTGTCAGCTTTGCAAAACTGCCTACTCTGCTCTGAATGTGCCACCTTCCACTTTCTCACTTGGCTGGTCTTCCCCCACCTTCAGTAGCACTTGTATCACCGGTGCCTTTGCTCGGTGACGGGACGTGATCATGGAAATGTATCACACCACAGCATGGAACAGGGGAGAGGTGATGGCTTAGGGCCACACTGTGAGCCACAGGCTGTCCTGCAGGACCCAGGTAAGCCCCTTTCAGGAGATGAAAAATCCTGGCTGCGTGTCTGCTGCACCCTTTCTGCGCCCAGCACATGCACCAGGTCCTGTATGGGAGACACCAAACGGCCTTCTCACAGGGCTCTGGTGTGGCAGATGTGCAACAAAATGTGGAAACAAAGACATGGGAATAGAGGGTACAGGAGTGGCACAGAGGAGAAAGTTTGTTGTGAGAGTTGGGAAGAAGCTGACAACAGGGGGACATGGATCTCAGTTGGAGAAATGCAGTGAATGCAAGTGGTCATCATGGCCCTCAGCACCTGAAATTGGTTTGCCGTGGGGAAAAGTGGGTCTGTACTGAGAACTAATCCATCCTTTAGAACATCTCTGGTGATGAAGCAACCTTCCAGACATTAGCTGAACAGGAGTCTAGCACAGGGAGTTATGCTCTTCAGACAGCCTGGAGGAAGGCAAGGGCTCTGTGTGGTTGTAAGCTGATTCCATCCATCTCAGTGGGGTGTTCAGGCTGAAGGCTCCTGATGATAATTGAAATGTCAACATCAATGATTTAATTGCACAGCAAACAAATATCATTCAGCTCTACAGATATTTTACATTTGTGAAAAGAGATCATTTTAGCTACCACGGTAGGTAGAGGCAGTGTCAACCATTTGCTAGAACTACTACAGATCTTTACCTCAAAACAGTGTCTTAGTCAAGGTATTGCTTAGTTTGTATAAAAAGAATTCCTCAATTTTCCTGTAGATACCACAAATGTAAACATTTCATAGCCGCTAAAATTGCTTCTTATTCCCTCAGCCAGCTGCAAAAGTATCCACATTTAACATGTTTTCAACAATTGGTCATTATTTATTAAAATATTATATAAGGGATTTTAATAATTTATCCCATATTAATTTACTTCATAATAATTTCTACAATATAGTGAAATTTTCCTCAGTACGAATAATGCTGTCAAATGAGAAACTGAAAAACAGAGGGACTCTGAGGTAGGTTTCACTGAATCTAATAAAAGCTAATAACAATAATAAACAAACAGCACAGCTATTCTCTGAAGGCACTGGATTGCATAGAGAACAATGAAAAAAAGCTGTATTTGAGCGCCTGTCTCATAATTATCCCGTTTCTCTTAATATCAGCCATGGCCAATTCATTGCCAGATTTTCCCAACAATAACTACTCTGTCCAATTAAAGCATAATCCTGGCTGATCCACAATGATTTCTCGGATTATTTCTGAGAAAATTATTGCTGAGATTATTTCTCAGGAGGCACGGGGCACCGTGACCATCCGATCCCCGCCCATGATCTTAATGTCCTTTCCAACACAAATCATTCGATGATTCTTTCTTCCTGCTTTGGGAGAGCAACCCCTGGGCCAGAGGAGTGAAACAATTCTGGGGTTAGTGGTGCTCTGTGATGCCTCCAAGGGTCTCATCTTCAGTGTCTCACCTGGGACTACAGCCCTGTATCCCTCTTATCCCAACAGGTGGGATGGGATCTGACAGGCTGCAGGTGGGACTGGCTCACCTTCTTCCTTTTGTCTCAGGAAGGAGATCACCAACACACAAGTCAATCTTGAAAAAAAAATATTAATACAGTGTAAAAACAACAACTACCACAACCCACTCACCTCCTACCCCCTTCAGTAACACAACATCAGACACCTTTCATACACTCCCTCTTTTTTCATCCATTCTAAATTTTCCAAAAGATCAAAAGCTGGTAACGCTACTGGCCAAGTCATATTTTCCTCTTGTCAGCTACTACTATTTTAGCAGATAAACAGGATTATAGCTGCTTTTTTGGTTTGGTTTTTTCTTGTTTTGTTGGTTTGGTTTGGTTTTTCTGTTGTTGTTGTTTTGGTCGTTTGGTTTTTTTTTTGTTTCAAATGAAACTTTGCTAAACACAGCCTGAAATTGCAAATAACTTACTGGGAAGCTACAGTAAGCAGTTCAAAAGAGCATTCTGGCAGTAAAATTGTTTTTAGCCAATTACATTCTCTGTCTCTCTCACCATTGCCACTGCTCTTTAAGCAAGCTGCTTGTTAACATTTTAGAAGTAGCTCACAGAGGCCTTGATGTGGTTTAATGTGCTCTTTGCCTTCTAAGGACTCTACGTGCAAGTTTCTTAGCAGAGATCTCTTGTTAGGCAGGGTCATACAACACCAGGGTGCTGCACAGCTCACCCAATGGCCTAATACACATTTATATATAGTTTGCAATACTGTTTTTTAGCCTCTGTCCTGCAGACTATTACTGTCTGCCCACCTTTCATTAATATTAGTAATCAACCTGTACCTAGGCAAGGACTTTCTGAGGATGCCAGCACAGCACGACTGAAACCTATCTGCTTTGTCAGATTATCTTGAACAGAGTTTGTCTTCTGGGTTCCATTAAATGAAGAAAAGGAAATTATGACATGTGCTCTTTCTGGGTGTCCAATACTCTCTTTGTTGATTTGTTGTTTATTTGGCCACCTGAGCTGCTTCTCTGCGCCACAGCTCTGCCTGAAACTTCCTCACACTGTTCTCACTCCGACAAAATCCAAGTCTGACGGGGAAGCTCAGCCCACCGAGTGACTGTGCCTGGGGAGTTCACCTCCCTGGCGAAATTCAGTTCCATCCACAGTCCCTTTTCATAAGTTCATATGTACACAAAGGCAGCCTTCACGCTCCCGACTCCATTTGATCTTCCACGTTGTCCCTCCAAACAGCTCAGCTCCTTTTTATTCAAATCCTCCCCGGATTCACTTCCATTGTGCATTGTAGGCGCAGTCCCTTGGCATAAATGAACTCTCTCCCAGCTGTAGCAACCATTGTTGAATTGTCAGTTCTGTTTAAAATGTCAGGATTAGCTGTTACCCAGCTGGTCATCTGAGCAGGAAGAGCCACCTCATGGGCTCATTTGCTGTTGCTTGGTACATGGGGGACGTGAGAGATTTCTGCAGGGCAGATGTAGGCTGAGAATGAAAAACTCTTTCTTTCATGGTTAAATACCACCTCTGCCCTACAAATATCTAAATGAGAAAATAAAAAAATCGAGTCTAGTTATAATTTTTAAGTCAAGCCTGTGTTTTGTACAGAAAAAAAAAATAGAGCTTTAGTTCTAGAAATAATTTGTTAATCAAAAGCAGTGGCTGAGACTTTCGAGCTTCAGGTTCTGTGCCTTTTCAAAACAAATACTGCAGTTTCACAATGCTTGCAACACAGCCTGATCAATGCTAGCACACAGCTTCATGTATGGATCACTGAAAACTGCTCTGGATGGAATTTTTGAAACAGTCCCACTCAAAGTCTGTAAAATGCATAAAAGAGAATTTTGAAAACAGACATTTTTGAAACATCTCTGGTTTGGATCCATATTCAGTCTAGAAAGAACATACTAACTTGAAATGATTGACTATTGTGTTGGTAAAGATATTATAGACTTTCTGCATAACTAATTTCTACAAATCTTATAGTTTCATCCACTGCCAGTCTTACTACAGCATTTCCTCTCCTAGACAAGAGATCATGGTTTTGAGGTATTTGTCTCAATTAGTTTGCCTGCCAGTTTAAACACTTTCCCCTATTTAAGATAATTACGTATCATTTAAAAATAAATTTACAGGAAATAGTCTTATTAGAATTGCTTGCATTCAATTTAAATAATTAACCATAGCTATTATAACATGTACTGATAGTATCTGCAGATGAGATCGATCTATCATTTGTTGATCATGGTTTGAAACACAGGTAAAATCCCAAGGAACTACAATCCCACACGGAAAGCACAAAATTGTGTTATCACAGCTGAACTGGAGTGGGGGTTCTGGGATTCGACTGCCTGAATTTATTCCTGGGGAAAATATCGGCCAGAAATCATAGTGGGGAGACGCAGATGTTGCTTGCTTTCACTTATTTTAGGTAACACAAGGACATAGCATAGAGATTATCCCAATAAAAATGTTGGAGAGTATTAAAGTCAAGAAACCTCATATACTTTCCAGAGAAAACAATATTTATGTTCCTCTGGGAAGAGCAGCACTATGTTACTACCAACAAACTGTCCAGAGAGGAATGATGGGCTCAGACATCTTTGCAAATTGCTAGAGACAATTTTTGTATTTTGTAGGGCCAGGACAGCTTTTGCTGATACATTTCCTCTATCCAGAAATATAAATATTAGATTTCAAATAAAGCTAAAGGCTGAGATGGAAGTTTTTACTGTCCATTATCATTATTAAAATGGAAATACAATTTCTCTATGCATCCCTAGATATGTTTCTGTTCTAATGGACCTGAGAAGTGAAACAGAGTTGCTTGCTAGAATATCTATTTTATATATATATAGAGAGAGAGATAGATAGATAGATAGATGATTGATAGATAGATAGATAGATAGATAGATATAGATATAAAAATTTAATAGGAATTCCATTTAATCTTTCCCTACTTGTAAGACTTCACAGACTGGGTAGCTTTTCAAGTCTGCTCTTGCGTATCTTTTGTGTTAATGAGAGTATAAGTTGTCAAATGCATTCTCTCAATCTCAGGTGTGGGAAAATTCTGGTAAATCTTGCCAGCAAAGTACATATAAATTATCACTGATCCTAATTTCCTGCCTCTCTGGAACACCAGGAAATCAATGAAATGGTCACTGGTTTTTTTCCTATTACCTCTTCTCCTGATTCATCCCATGATGTTCCAGGCCAAGAGCAGGTTCACTGATATCAAAAAATTTAAAACTCCTGCAGTTTTGTACATGGGTATTGATTTTGGTTCCTAGCTTCTCTTCTGGACAAAGAGGATTAAATTCTATCTCTGTTGCAGACAGTTGCAAAACAGCTGCCAGTGTCAATAGAGTCAGAATTTCACCCAGAAATTTCACTCCAGGCTACCTGTGAAGTTTCTGCACCAGGGTGATGGCATGTCCCCAGCTGGAGCTCCCACTGCTGCTCTGCCAGAGCTCTGCAGGATCCCAGTGGGATGAAGGGTATGCCCTTAAGTGGTTTTAATTTTCTAAGCAGTTAATGGACCTAACTCAGGGAGGCTTCTACAGCAATACACATATTAACTTCTCTTTTCTTTTTCTTTAACAAGGTGGACCTCAGCGTGGATTTTCATCTAATTATTATTATTATTATTATTATTATTATTGTTATTATTGTTATTATTGTTATTATTGCTATTGAAAATGTATCTTTCTTGAATCTGCTTTTCCAAATATAAAAATGAAGTACAAATACGTGCACATCCCCTGAGATTTGATCTGTTTTGTCATATCTTTATGTCTTTTACTGCTCTTTAAGGAAAAAAAAAATAAGGAGATGGACTTGTGTGGTTTGGTTTTTTTTCCTTTAAGAAAATGAAATTAAAATAAAACTATTTAATAATTCAATACCGTTGCATAAATATATATATGTTTGTATCTATGCATATGTATGTACATATACATATAAATGCACACACATATGATTTGAGTTGAAGGGCCAAGCATTAAACGCAGACTATCCCTCCTGAGATAAAGCTATTTTTTTGACCTTTTTCAGCTGAGGATGATAGAGCCTTCACACTGCTGAACTGGAGGAATGTAGCAACAGTGTCAAGTCCGTGTCATGCATACATCATGAGACTGAGAGTGCTGTTCAGTCCACAAGAATGGCTCACTATATGCTCTACACAGAAAAGGAAAATAAATTCAAATGTGACTGTACTTAACCAGTGAGTTTAAAAATCTTTACATGTCCAAAACTCACTTCTTTTGATGTCAGTCCAGCCAAGTATAGTCTCATGGTCATATGCCTCTCACTGTCAATTTCCTCTTTGCTAGAGTCATGAAACCCAGCTGAAAATGGTACGTTCTGTGGTTTAATAACTCTTCAAACTTTAGGCTGAACGTTTGTCAGAGGCATGATTCAAATAAAGGATTTTTGAGTTCTGAGAAAGCATCAGTTCCAGTGTACCTCCATGCTTACTTTCTCTAGGGATAGCACAGCCCTTTTTAGGACCACCACTGAAGTCCAGGGAAAGATGGGCATCTGCAAAGTGCAGCACCCAGGGGTAGAGGTGCTGAGATTGACCTGCCATGCCCTGTACCATGGTCCTCTTTTAGCTCTTCCTCTGTCCACCAAAACTGCAAGGGAAACGTATTTACAAGTAGCAGAATTAGCTGTGCCATGAGATTAGTTAAGATCTTTTATAAAAACCCGTGGGCTGGCCCCCTCTCCACCACAAGCCTTATAAATAACTTGCTTCCTGGCTGTTGTGTTGACAAACTGAGCTCCTTCCACCACCTCCGCCACCCCCACCTTCTCCCTTCACAAACACATGCTACTTCTCCCAGGACTTCAAAGTTTATTATCAAACAATTTTTGGGGGTGGGAGGAGGGTAGGAGGGAGGAAAGAGGAATCAGGGTGTTCATATGGGTCAAAAATGTCAATTAAAGCCAAAGCCTTTCTTGTTGCATGCTGGGACACATCGGAACCAAGCCTCAACCTGTTCCAAAAGTAAGACAAAATGTTAGCACAGAGTTACTCTGGAAACATCAGAAACCCTGAACTTCAAAAATCCTGCAGGACTATTCAGGTGACACTGGAGTGGACTGAAATCCACGCAGGTGTTGGACAGAGCTAGATGTTTCCAGCCTGTGTCTTGCTTAGCTGTCTCAGTGACGCTCATTTAAACCCCCATTCCATGGCTTTTATGCTCTTACTCAAAGGCCAGCTAATGACTGACCTGGTGAAAATCCTTCTTCAGCGCCCATGGTTTGATCTGCAGCCTATCAGAAACTAAAATATTCCCCAATTTAAACGCAAAAGCCCTACTTTATACTGCATGCACAAACATAAAATACCTTCCAGTAAATGCTTTGCGCCCAGTGCTTTAAGCTCAGGTCTGAAGGGTTTTCTTTCTGTGTCAGAGTCATAAAGATCCAGAAATAAGTAGTGAGAAGTTTCAAGTGACCCACCATAAACGCACAGCAAGTTAAATGCACAAACTTAGAGGTAAGGGCTTATCTCTGTCTCTTGTTCAGGAGTCTCCCAAATGCTGACTTGTTTTTTTACCTATACGAAGCATCTGATGTCACTTTTGTGTGTGTGGGTGGAAAATGCTGTACAAAGGTTAAACAAGTTCTTTCATCCTTGCTCATGAAAGTAAGCTCGTATTGCATTTCCAGTAACTAAGTGCATTACTATAACAGGTTGGGGATTTACTTTCTGCATACGTATGTACCCCTGGTGACTAACTGGCCGTGTGTTCTCTCCATTCCTCCTCATGTTGCTTAAATTATTGCTTAATCTGAATGCTTTTTGGCCCGAGTTTATAAAGGTAGTGCAGCCAACATTTCCAGCTATCAGTAAGTACCCTTTGTATCATGGAGCCACAGAACCTGTAGCTGCTCTGCATGCTATAGAAAGGAACTTTTCGGAAATTAAAGTGTAAAGATTGCATCCCATAAAATAGCTGATTTCTTCAGCCAAGTACTTAAACAGAGAGACATCACTGAGTCCAACATAGGAGCACGCATTTGCATTCAAGCACAGGAAAAATCCCACTGGCTGTAGCTTAATACTAAGCAACTGATTGTGAGTCTTGCTACATGGAAGACTAAAAGAACCTGGAATCATCGGAGTTACCTTAGTGGATGTTACTCGCTAGAGCTATCCAAAAGCCTCTGATAAAGTGGTTTAGTTTTTTTTCTTTTTGGAATGGCTGTTCAACACCTGTGGAGAAACACACCTCACAGCTGAGATATGAAGGCCATGAGCAAGTTGCACTCAGAGGTGCAGCTGGAGGTTGAGGAGCTTTACGTGAGTCCTTTTTTTTGCTGGTGTAGTTCCCGCACTGCGGGAGGGTAGGTGTATCAGCACGGAGATCATCACAGCTACCTAACGGAGGCTGTGCAAGCCAGGAGGGCTCTCAGCCTCCCACACTGCCTTCTGCTGCCAGCTTCACCTGAGCTAGCAAGTTCAAAGGCAGCTCAGATGTGCCTGCGTGAGCTCCAGTAACAGCTCTGCACGAACAGCTGGAGCACAGCACAGAGGCATGAAATGAAGAGTAAGAACAAACAGCCCAAATGGCCCGGCAGGAACTGAGGTGGGGCGTCCCATGTCTTCTAGCAGGGCTGTTGATGGGAATGAACACAGGAAAAGGCTATGCAGTTGTTTGGAAGTGTCTTCAGAACACACACAGACACACACAGACACAGAATCATGGAGTCATTTGAGTTGGAAAAGACATCTAAGATCATCTGGTTCAATTGTTAACCCAGCACTCCCAAGTCCACCACTAAACCACGTCCCTAAGTGCCACATTTACACTTCAATACATAGTAATTTATTATATAGAAGACCAATTATTGTTCTTTTAAACACCTCCAAGGTTTGTGACCACTTCCTCGGGTTAGCCTGTTTCAAGCTTGAAAACCATTTCTGTGAAGAATTTTTTCCTAATATCCGATCTCATCCTCCCCTGGTGCAACTTGAGACTGTTTCCTCTTGGTTGATCACTTTTTATTTGGAAGAAGAAACCAATTCCCGCCTGGCTACAACCTCCCTTCAGTGGTTGTAGTAGAGAGTGATGAGGTCTCCCCTAAGCCTCCTTTTCTCCAGGTTAAACATACTCAGCTTCCTCAGCTGCTTCTGCTTGTTCAGGCTTGTGCTCCAGACCCTTCCCCAGCTCCACTGCCCTCCTCTGGACTTGCTCCAGCACCCCAATGTCTTTCTTGTAGTGAGGGTCCAAAAACTGAACACAGTAAAGTATTGGCTGAAATTGAGGAAAAACATGGTGACAACCCTTACAGGAGAATGTCAACCCAGTACATGCTGATAAATGAAAAGCAGTGACAATCAGTGAGAAGAGTTTGGAAAGTCACAGATACTTTAATGACTTATAAACTGTGGCAGTCTGGAAAAGAGTTGGATCACTCCTGATGACAACTCTGCAGGAAAGCTTCTGCAGAGTATGTAATCTGTGGGGGAAAAAAAGACTAATGATGTATTATGAGGTATAAGACATAGGGAGGAAAACATTATAAGCAGTATAATGTGATAGGTGAATGAATAATACACTGCCAACTGGCACACTCTGTTCAGCTTTGGTCAGTGCATTTGCAGGAGATAATACAGTAACAGAGGGGATTCAGATAAAAAATAATTAAAATAAGTAGAGGAATGAAGAATTTTCTATGTGAAAAGATAAAAAGGATTAGGTCCATTTAATTTAAAGGAGAAATAAGGGGGAATATATTAGAGGTTGCAATATGATGACTCTAATACAAATGAAATATCCTGTGCTCCTATTCAATGTTTCTCTCATTCAAAAAGTGGAAACGTTACATGATTAAAATCCATAAGGAATGATAAAAGACTGCATTTTTTCTCACAACACAAATACAAAATTATTCTCTGGGACTCTTTGTTATAGCAGCATTAAAATGGACTAAACATTTATAAAGAAAATTAGAATATACAAATTCATTAAGGTTAAGAAATATTTTTCAAGAAGTTGTGTATGCACCATTTTTAGATTAAACAGATCCTGGTCTGATATCATATGCCAATTCCAGCATACATTCAAGAGAGGAAAGAGAAAGTATGGGAGGAAGAGTGCCATGAAATTTGTTTTTCTATAACAAATAGCATTACTACTTTGGATATGATATCTCATGCACTGCTGATACTAGTGACAAGCTGTTCATGACAGTGAGATTCATCCTTTTACAATGGCCAAGCTTCTGGACTTTTCCTTGCATTGCTGTAAGCCAGTGAAGTTTAAATTCCGTATGTTTGTATGTGTCTGCCAGTGCAGACCCAAAGCCTGCCTGCCCTGTGCCTTAGGCCAGAAGAACAGAGAGGAAAAAGTCCTCTTCTGGTGTGGAAGGGAAAAAAAAAATATTTTCCTGACAGATTATTTAAAAGCAAATAATAATACCAAGAGCTATTTGTAACTGTTTGGAAAAAAACTGAACAAGTCCCAGCAGAGACAGACTGACAGGCAGAGAGCGGAGGAAATATTGCAGAGCTAATTAATTTATTACATAAATCCATAGCTTTTCAAGTGATTATCACTCAATATAAATGCCATGAGAGGAAAAAAAAAAAAAAAAGAGCATTAGAGCTTTCAGGAGCATCAACCAGCATCTTTTTGGGAGGGTAAGATCAGCATAGTACTGAACCTTCAGGAACAAGTGACTCGTGACATGCTGCACATAGCAGCCAGATTTGTCCAAAACCAGAAGCTCTTCCTTCCCCACACCTTAAAAAGTGAACAAACCAAACCAAACCCCCCAGAAAAATCTCCAAGCCCACATACAGTACAATGAGGGAGAGAGGAAAAAAAAAATTAAACCCCCTGGTCTTCGTAACCCAGTTCCTCCTACGTGCATTTCCCACAAACTGTCAACATCCCACAGGAATCTACCCACGTTACACATCACAGCACAATGCTCCCGACAAAGGCATCTCAACCCATGATGTTTCAGGCAGCCTTTCAAACCGCCTTCAGTGTATCTGGGTTCACAGCACTGTAATTAGGTGTTAAGTTTGAGCAATCCAGGAATTTGTTCAGGGAGATACTTCTTCGGCTGCTCAGCGTGATTTATGCCTGCACGGTCTGGCTGGAGTGAACAAAGGTTTGTCCCGTGAAGAAAATGAGGCTTTCCATACTTCTTGTAGGCTCCAGTTCAGTGAAGCACTTAAACGTATGTCCAGGTTCATCCCTGTTTAAAACAGCCTTTAAACAAGCACGGGGAGCTCAGTGGTCCTTTCAGCTCCACGGGACTAAAGCAGGCATGTAACTACTCCCTTGAACGGGTGTCATTTACAAACAACATCAATAATAATGTTAATAATCATCGTCATAACAACACCTGCTCTGCTTGGCTTTACATGACAACACCAGGCTTCAGAAGTGAACTGTGATAAATTAAAAGCAGAGGTTCTTGCCATAAACAAAGCTGGGAAGATAACATTGTGAATAACCCTGATCCTTGCCAATACACAGATTTCTTTGGTGTATGCCAGAGTGTTGCAGGGTTAAAATGACCATTCAAAATGGCTCTTTGATGTGTGGTTAACTCTCAGCAAGTGAATATTCCCAATGACCCGGAGACCTGAAGGCTGCGTCGTATATTTCATTTCAGTCTTCAAAATCAGGGGTTAGGACAAAAAAAGGTGGAACAATATAATTTCAGGAGACCAGGAGGTAAAAGAGAAAATATAAGACAAAATTATTGGGCCATGTCAGCAGCCAGTCCTACAGAGGGCTGCACAGCATGTTTTCAGATGTTTCACTAATCATTACACTGGTACGTGTTGAGAGAAGGGCTGCTGGATGACTCTTCTCACACTCCAGAATGTCTGCCCAGAATGGGAATAACAACAAATTTGGCAATCAATTCTTGAAGTCTCAGCACCTACCCTAGCTCACATAACTGGCTAATCTAAACACTCATCTGCCTCTGTTTTCACCACACATGCCTTAATTACCACAGAACCTGATTTACATCGTTATCGCTCAGGTGTATGTGATGTCTTCCTGCGGCCCCTTTTCAACTTCCAGATGAACTTCGGATACACTGTAAGCCAGACAACACATAAGGTCTATTACAACTCATACCCTGATATTCCCTTTATTTTGTTTAATTTACCTCGCTAGATGTTTCACTTAACAAATTATGAGCCATTGGCATGCAGGACTCGGTGGTGTTCAAGGACACCTGCCACACTGCCCCTAGGTGACTATCCCACCATGCTGGGATAAAAAACAATAGCTAGTGCTTACTGTTGCAGCGCATTTTTTCCAGAGTAATTTTTATTTGTCTAAATCTAATCTTTATTCACACTTCCTTATGCTTACAAGAAAAATGACAACATTTTACTACTGGTTAATTTTCTGAAGTAACTTTGCTTCTGCGGTTGCATCTGAAACAACATAAATCTTTTCATTTGCTATATATATGGGTATGTATATAAATACAGATGCATGCAGAATAAAATATGTAGAGGTATCTTGATTATGTTCTTTTGGAGGAAATATTCAAAAGACTCACATATCTCAATCGGGACATGGTGCAATTCTCCCATTTGATCTTTGCTGTGACCTTGTGCAAACCACATTATTTCAGGAAATGTTCTGATCTTTCTAGTCAGTGATTGTGAAGCAACATTTTAAAGGAGGGTTTTCAGGCCTATTACCAGTTTCTTATTCCATGAAAATGCAAGGGAGGAGAAAAAGAACTCTTATCTTAGTCATTCAACATTGGTATTAATGATATGCTCATATATATGTATTAACTTTCTGGATTTTATTTGTATCTTAATATTAATGTAAAACACATTGAAAGGCAAATCATAAAAGTGAGAATTTTTTAATGTCTGAATCATCACTGAAAGGACAGAGTGACAACATATGGATGTTCTAACAGATGGTCCCAAGCCTCTAAACCTTAGGACCTGCCTGAGTGCATCACCAGACCTCATGGCTCATGGAAAGTGATTTAAACGTGAAACATCTGGGTTTTTTTACAATTACCTCTAAAAAGCAAGCTTGCAACTCTCCCAAATAGAAACACTTTTTTTTTTTTTGGGGGGGGGGGAGGGTGGAAATCACAAATTTTTAATTGTTGAAGTACTTTTGCTCAGCTCGCAGCTCTCCCATTGTGTGGCCACAGCTCACAGAAACCAGTAGGGGAGGGGTCAGGTTTGGCAAAAAGGAAGTATGGGGATGTTGACCTGTTTTTGTTTGTTTGCTTTTTGTAAAACTCATGGTGATAAAGAGCCAACATAAATTACACTTACTCATCATATCTGTAATTATTAGGGAGAGCTGTTCCTAGTTCCAGTACTAATTATGGTTTTTTAACTCAGTGTGAGTGACTGCACAAAATCTGCCCATGAAAACAAGCAGTGACCATAAAGGTGTAAAAC
>JAWWES010000001.1:110442259-110514408 GCA_035583135.1 Lophotriccus pileatus
CCTTCTCTTTCCGAGATCTACTCAGATTGTGTGGTTTGGATTAAATGCATTCAAAGTCCAAGCTGTTGCCCAGCAGCCATTTAATGGTAAAATTTGCCTTACAGCTTGAAAAAAAGCACTTGGGTGAAAAAGGTGCTTGGGATGGCTGTGGGCTTTGACTTTCCACCCTGCTGCCATGTCCTGACCCCTCATCCCTCAGCTGACAACTCCCCCTCTTGCCCCTGCCCCACAAGACTAACTTAAATTGGAAAAGAGACTAGGAGAAGTACTTGATTTAGGGTTTTCTCATGGACCCTACTATGTTCTTTGCCACAGTTCAACTCCTGCTCTGAGCAACATGTTCCACTCAGAGGTTCTGTGTATGCGGATCACTGCATAGATCACTTACTTTGATTTGTTAATTTCTTCTTGTGAACTGTTTCATAAAAAAGCCACTTCAATACCTACTCTGCCTTATCACGCCTTTCCTGTTCACATCCAACTTTTTCAACAAGGATCTGGGGAGAGGGAAGAGTCAGGACAGGAGGGGAGTTGCCATTTGACTTCGGGTTTTTTCCATTCCTTTTATTTTCTTTGGCTCCAAGAAAGGATATAAATTTTCTCAGTCCAATTGAAATACCATCTTCAACCTATATATTGTCTGTACATTTATTTGCAAAGTATGCTTCTGTATATCTCAATTCAGAGACTGAAAAATCATTATGCTTTGCTTTCCAAATTCCTACATCTCCTCAACTTCCAGTGATCTTACAGTGTAGCAATACTAATTGCTACAAAAAGTAAAATTAGAGAAAATTAGTACCCTTACATCTGCAGCAAGGCAGAAATGGATATTTTTAAATGATTTTTTTTCCCTCAGGGATTACTTGAGCATCAAAAACTTTTACCTTGCTGAAGGTCAGCAAAGGGAAGGAGTGACAAGAGGGATAATATAATCACTCCTGCATATCTACCACCTTCTTGCAGAGAGATAACCAAACACTTCAAATATGAGTGGACTCAAAGACCATGGTAGTTAATGGAAACCTGTCAGCTGACACTAATGCTCGGACTTTAAATTATTTTCTTCCAAGCAAAGAGAAAAAGGACAAATTCCACCATCTATACAGCAGGTCATAAATCATGAAGTGAATGGCAGGACCTTGAAAAGGACTCTTAAGATACAACACCCAACTGCTGACGGCCACATCAACCCACCTTCTCAACCCAGCAGTGAAATTCCCTCTCAGCCACCATGATAGCATTTGTCTTGAGGGAGCTCTCATGAAAATACACAAAGCAGGATCAAAGCTTCTCTAAAATCAAATGCATTTTGCAGACACAAGACATACCAGATACGTGGCAGGGGTCAGACACTTACACATTATGAATTAGAAGTGGGCCAGTGGAAGGTGTCCCTGTCCATGTTAAGGGAGTTGGTACAGAGGATATCTAAGGTCTCTTCCAATCCAAACCATTCTGTGAATCCAGGCTGGAGCAGGTTTGTTTACAGAACCTGTGACCCCGTGGGGGACCCAACCTGGAGCAACCTGTTCCTGAAGGACTGCACCCCATGGAAGGGACCCATGGTGGAGCAGCTGGTGAGGAATTGCAGCCCATGGGAAATACTCACATTGGAGAGGTTCATGGAGGACTGTCTGCTGTGGGAGGGACCCCACAACTGAACAGGAGAAGGGTGTGAGGAGTCCTCCCTCTGAGGAGGGAGGAGCAGCAGATATAAATGAACCAACCTCAGTCCCCCTTCCCTGTCCCCTTGTGCCACTAAGAGGGGCGGGGGGGAGAGGCAGAGAAATAGGGAACAAAGTCGAGACAAGAAAGAAGGGAGGGGGGAAGGTATTTTGAGATTTGTTTTTTATTCCTTATCATGCTACTCTGCTTTGATTGGTAATAAATTAAGCCAGTTTCCCCACATCAAGTCTGTTCTGTCCGTGACGGTGATGAGTGAGTGATCTCTCCCTGTCCTTATCTCAACCCATGAGCCTTATGTTTCATTTCCTTTCCCCTGTCCAGCTGAGGAAGGGAGTGATAGAGTGGGCTTTGGTGGCCACCTGGAATCCTGAAAGGGTCAACCCACCACGACTCATCAGACTTTTCTTAGGGGAAAACATCAACACTGAGAGATGAACCAGACCCCCAGATATTCAGTGAACACTGGGAGACTGCAGACAAGTTCACATGGACTCTGGCTGGTTCATGGTACACATCCAGAGACTCCTGTGCTCACAGCTGTGTTTCCAGTGTTTTCAAGACATGCTGCTTGGAAACAGTCATCCATGGAGCCAAGCTGAGGGTCCTGGAGTTCTTGATCTAATTGAGCTGAAGTTCTGCGTCAGAGAGACTGGAAGTTTCTGAAACCTTTATTTTAATAGGATATCTTTGGTTCTCCGTGTGCTTTCCCATAGAAGCAGGACTGGATTTTGGAAATCCTGTCCAGACCAGTGGACATGTTTGAGACAGCTGGTCTGAGGGCCAGCACGCTCTCAGTCCTGCCATAAAGCAGATTCCAGGAGTGTGATGTCAGAGAAGGACAGGGCTGGGAGCACAACCACCAGCCACAGAAACACACTGGTTCTTCAGCAGCAAGGATCCTGAGACGCAAGCCCAGGTTTGCTAGTACCCCATTTCAAACATTATGCAACCATTTTCTTTCAAATGCTTCACAACTTTTGCTTCTGTTTGACTCACAAATATGGTGTAAATTTTATGGTTTGTTTGGTTTTGGGGTTTTTTTGGTGGTTTTTTTTAGTTTTTATAAGGAGCTTTTTACAAGCCAGAAGTCCTGTGTTTTCAGCTGAGGCAGTTGCAGACTGACCCAACCCTGGTGGCTACACCATCATCTTGTTTTTCTGTACTCATTTTAGTGTCTCTAGCTGGTATTTCCCATTGTTCAATTTATAACAGGACTACCCTTGAGCTTATTTGTGTACAGGGCTAACCACAATAGGGCCCTGTTTCATAATTGGGTTGAGGTAATGCCCAAGGCTCTCCGCGAGAAATAATAATAAATGACATGTCACAACTGTGCTGAGTCACACCTTTTTAAAGCCCAGCTCTTTCTGAGGGACACAAGAGCATAGATAAAAACAGCCACAGGCAGCAAAGAGCCCCTTCTGAACAGCTCCTGGTAACTCGTTCAAGTCAGCGGTCATAAACAACAATAGCACAGCTGTTAGATAAATGGGATGCTTACAACTGCACACAGAAAACCTAAAAATTTCAGCAACAAACCCATTAGCTTTTACTACATGAGTGGTACAGGACCTGCTGTTTCAGTAATGCTCTGCTGGGTCACATAAAACCTGTAGAGAAAACAGAGAGAAGTCTGGCATCCATCCATTCCTCCATCTGTCTGAGGGCAGCTGGGAAACTGCCCCCATCAGTCCTCAGGTTCAGGGATGCTCTAATGCTGCAGCCACTGCCAGGTTACATGAACTGTTACATGCCCAACATGTTTACAGGCTTCAGTTTGCAATGAATGCCCTGTATCATCTCTCACTAACAATTAAAATAAAAGCTCCATTTTTTACAGCTGTTTTGAACCAGCCCCACTGCTATGATATGTAATATCACAGACTATCAGCACCACTTCTGGATCATCTCATCAGCCTATAACCATATCCATCACAGTCCTTTTTACCAGAAATGTTGTAACTGTTTTTTACCACATCCCATTAACATCAGTAACTCACAGCTCCATGCAAGACAGAGGAGAGCGTATTCTGGAAAATACATGGTGTATATTAAAAGGATGTCAGTAGGGACACACTGGAACATAAGGCAAAGGCATCATGAGCCTGGAACTGCTATTTTTTTCTGGTGTTTTGTTATGAGTAAGGTGGTTTTCCTTTTTCCCACTGCCCTAGATAGTCCTCCTAATTTGTTATGACTTTAAGAAAACAACAACCTAAGAATGAAGGAATTAGATTAAGACCTTCCACTTAGTTAATTTCCATGATCTAATATTTCCCTCATGTTCCAACACAACTCTGTGCTCTGCTGACGACATCAGGGCTGAGGAAGTCTCTTAGAAGGCTGATTCAATTCAAGGGCAAGGCAGACCAGAGACCACTTAGCTCCCCAAACAAAATATTCTTGGTTTAGTGTGCTTGTAGGTGAGCCAGAAGCTGTAATGAAAACATTTAGGAAACCAAGCCCCCTTGGATATAAAAGATCAATAATGTTTTCAACAAAGTTGAAAACAATTCAGAACATGGTCTCACCAACCTGTACTGTAATGTTTTAGTGTAGTTTCTGTGGATCTCATTTTTGGCAATATCTTGAAACAGCAATCAATACTTGCCCAGGGTACGCCTTCCCTGCCATTTATTCTGTTATCCAGCCAGTGGCAACAACAATCATTTAAGGACAGCTAAGCCTTGATATGTTGCTAATGCTGAGTATGGGTAATCAGGATCAAGACCCTTCCATGCTGGATACTGCAGAAGGAAATATGCCCAGGTATAGATTGCTGTAGCACCTGAGCAAATCTTGCATAAAATAAGTAGTAATGGAAAGTCACCAGTGTGCTTACTGCCCTTCCACGCTGCAAATAAAAATGTTACCACAAAGAGAATAGACTCTAAAAAGAAATGTACCATCAAGTGGGCTTGGGTTGCATGGAGGAAAGAAGAGAGGCAAATATTTCAGCAATATGGGGATTAGGGTTTTGCAGCAGCAAAGTAAAGTTGGTTTTGTGGGACTGATTCCTGGTATGTGTTGCTGTTGTTTTTCTGCTGGTCTGTATTTTATGTTTGCCAGAAATGTCAAAGTGTGAGATGTAAGATTTTGTTTTATGTCCATATAGTATGAAGGAAGTAAAGCGAAGCAATCCATCAGTCCAGTGACTAAGGTTTAACCTTTCTTCTTTAGACTCCTTCTCCTGCTCTTCCAAGAAACTGCGAACTATCTCCTGCCCAGGAAGTGCAACAAACCTTAAACTGCAGAAACAACAATTCTTATTGAACATTTGGGAAATGTTCTTAACAACACTGTCCATCTCCTGCGGCAAAATATTGCAGCAGAGGCAGACAGTACTGCTGAAAACGAGTGGCAGAGGAATATTGCAAAATACATGTGGCTGTAGAACCCACTATGACTGTTTCTCTGTCTGAGGGAGCTGAACACAGGAGCACACTGGGAAAAGCACTACAAAGTGCTGGATGTGCTGGCATTTCTGAATACTGAGTAGCAGCAAGAGCAGGGCAATACCCAGCAAGAGGAAAACAGATGTAGCGTCTGAAATAACTAAGCCAAGTTATGCACTCAGTGCTTCTAGGTAACTGCTGGACATGAGTAAAGAGCAATATTATCCTTGTGCCTAAAACCAGTCCAAGTCTTTGGTTTTCAGATCCTTCCTCATGGAGTTCTCAAAAGAACTTCAAAAGAAATACATCTGTGTGGTGAATGACAGAAGATGCTGGGCTGAACAGAACAGCTTTTTCCAGTAGCTGAGGACACGAAAGGGCTCAGACAGACAGTCATCACTTACATTGGAATTAGCCAGGAGACGGCAATAATGGTGGCTGGATTTGTATACCCTTTTAAAAGGTTAACTTACTTCACAGTGATTCATCTGGGTAGCAAATTTGTTTTAAAAGTAACTCTACACATTGCCTAAACTCAATTTGTTGGCCCCAGGTTTCCCACCTCTGTAGTTGGACTCCACCAGTGGGAGCAGCATCAGCAGAATCAACGTGGATAAGGGCTCTAGGATGGTGATACCTTCACCAAGCTACCACTTCCACCCACAGGGAATAAGACAAGGCACCTCCATTGCCACACCTGCCTGGACCCCTCTCAGCAGTCACGCCCTGCGAGCCGGGTGGTGCTGCAGGAGCATCCAGAGGGAGCTCTGAGGAACATCCTTGCCAGCCTGCCACATCCCTGGCTCTGAAGCATGAAAGGGGAAAACAAGTTGCAGAATGGTGGTTCAGGTTGCCTCCCATGCCACCACCCCCAGACTTGGGAGCAGCAGCTGGAGGACAGTTCCTCAGTTCCCTTCAGGATTGACCAGCAGGTGTGGGGGTCTCCCTTCCCTCCCCTTGCACTTCCACAGGCACCCTGCCAGAGGCATGGTCTGCAAAGCCCATGCCCGAGCTCCATGCACCCTCTTAGTCTGCAAAGTGCAGCCCTGTCAGGCTTGCCCACAAAAGAAGATGCAAACTCTCTTGCCAGGGCTCCTCTGGAGCATGTGCAGCCCAGGCCCCCAGCAGAAGGAAAACCTAAATGCTGTCATTGCAACAGCACTCTCTCCTGCAGTGTGGTCTGAGCTTTAAGAATTTTGTCTGTGTGATTTCCTCCTATCACCTGATCTGTAGCCCACAGTCAGATTGAACTATAAGGGTCACAGGTGAGGAAACGAAAAATGCTTTTCTTCTCCCTTTGCATCCCTCCTTCTTCCCACCTCCTGGCCTCCTCCCTCACCCAAATCAACCCAAAGCTGCAGAAGTAGAATCACAAGTTAAAGAACAAAAAATAGGGAATATGGAAAAAGCCTGTCATAAAAAGGGGTTACTCATACCATCATGAGGAAGCAGGGTGATTACACACACTTTACACAGAATGACAGAAACAATAGGATTACTCACACAATTTCAAACCCTAATGAAGTGCATCAGTTACACTCCCACAGCAACCTGGAGAACGAAGGAGAGTAAAATCTGCTGGTTTAACCTAATAAGGACTTTGTGAGAGAATCACAGTTAACATGTCCTACTTACTGAGGATGTGCTACAAGGCTGCTAGGGACTGCAGTCCAGGGTTCCTACATGTGCTTACCAACCCAATGGAGAGAGGGAGGGAGCACAGATGTGGCTCTATTCCAGTGTCATCCTTAACATAATCAGTTCAGGACAAGAAGGTAGGAACAAAATCAAAGCAGGAACCTCAACGGCACTTACATTGAAACTTTGAAGATTACACCTTATTTTTAATTTTAAATCATCATTGGTGACACACTTAAATGCCATTCATATAAAGGCAGGGGAACATGACAGTTCTTCTTAAATGCACTTCTGCAACCAGACCTCTTGAAAAGAGCAAGCACTGAATCAGCTTTACAGTTGGCAGCATCTGTAAATGGTACCAATGAAAGCAAATACACCATCTGCAATTGTAAGTCTGTAAAATTTTGGAAGACCTTTTGTAAGTAGATTATGTACAACTTTCCAGATTTCCCTCCTGGATACATTTTTTGTGTGTGTGTGTGAAATTTAGAAAATGACTGGGAATCTCTCAGGTACAGTTTATCTCATTCTGTCACAGAGGTTTCAGCCAAGTGAACTGCCCTCTCCTTGACCACAGGAACTCCAGGCAGCTGCACTGCAGGTGCCCAGAGCAGCTTGAGATGGATCCATTCTGCTTTTCTCAGGAGCTGAGCTTCTTTCACAACTCCTTTCACACACCTTTCTGAGTCTTCAGCTTGCCAAAACACTGAAGTACATGCTCAAACTCTCCTGCTCCTGAACAGGGAGTTAAGTGTGTGTTTAAAAAGTTTCTAGCACAGACATGACTTCCCACCTGAGACCTACCTCATGGGAAAGTCCAAGGCTTCAAAATCTGAAATCCTTGATTTTGTGTGAGACTGAAATAATTTAAGGTTAATGATTCCCTTCAGACTTGCAACAGTGCTTCACTGCAGCTTCATGTAATTTTGACCTTTCTATTATAATGGTATGGAAAAAAGACAAATCTAAACTGTAAGCATAAAAATAAAACAGAAAGTGAACACCATGCATCTTAATTGTGTTGAAATAAGTCAAAATATTTCATAAAGATGTTGATGAAATCATTGTGTTCTGTCAAATTTATCAGTTTGTGTTGAATCAGCACTTCCTAAGTCTCCATCCAGCTCAGGCATTTGTATGCCCTTTACATCTATTCCTTTTCAGCAGAAAAGCTTTCCCGATGTTTTTGACGGCACCAAGATAACTCCTTTATAGCATTTGTACTTAAAATTCCCTTTACTTACACTGAAAAAATAATCACGTAGCTTAATTTTTTATTTTTTTTTTTTTCCCCACTCCTTGCCATTAGAGCACCATGGGCTTCATAAGAAAGCTGCTTTTTATCTGCTTGGAGCTCTTCAGTGTGAATAATCTCAAGCAAAATTCTGCAGAAGGCTCCTCAGTTTGCATTTCCCCTCCCCTGAGTACCTGAGTTCTCCAAATGCATAGCTGGAACACGGACATAAACCCAAACTTTTTGCAGCAACCCTTTGGTGTTTCTGTTTATTATCATGCCTGATGCTACAATACATCCTCTTTTAAGAAAGGCAGTGTTTAATTGACCAAACAAGAAGAACAAATGCTTCCCCAAGGCATAAATTCCATGAACTGTTTGGATGTTTTCTATGAAGCTAACAAACACTTCTGTCAGTATTTGGAAGTCTTAGACACTGGTTTTTGAATGGACTGAAGAAAAGAAGAGACAGTTTGAATAGGATTTTACAGTTTCAACAAGTTTAAAGACATTCCAGGATAAATACTACTTGTTTTACAGCAATGCTCATAAATAAATGAAGTTTTTAAGATAGACTTTATACTCAGATTAAAATAAATTTAAATGGTATCAGTACAGCTAGAATAACAGAAGAATATGGTTACATTCCAAACTTACAGAGAAGAGTGTTGGGTCTGCTCTTGAAACCTTCTTTTTAATATATTTGTGTTTAATGTGCTCCTGCAATTAGACTACATGTGGAAATACTAAGTGCGGCTTTATGGACTTTTGGGGGCTCGGTGCAGCTGCAAGGATATAATCCACAGATGATCCAAATACAGGAAAAGAAAAGGATTCAGTTTTTAATACCAACTTCATTTACTGACTTCATGCTGGTACAGTTAGGTGAATGTAAGACTATCGAGAGCAGGACTAATTCTTGTTCTTCCCAACCAAATGAAAAACATTAAATCAGCATTTTCCCTGGAGGGGAAAAAAAAAAAAAAGGAAAAAGAAACAAGGAGGAAAAAAACTCTTCAACTTTCTTTGGTTTTAGCATAGCAAAAACACTGGTAAGCTGGAACTCGGGGTCCAAAGCCATCAAATTCTTGATGATGTCTCAGCACTGTCCTTAGGATCAATGTATCAAGACATACCACTGCCTTTCAGGCAAGCTCCCTGACTTTTTCCCTTCGTGTTGCCCCTAAGGGGGAGTATTCCAGGAGGGATGTTGTCTTTTAAATAGAAACATGATACAGTGAGCCTGGAAGGAACCTGCCTGGGACAGTTTTTGGTTACCCAAGAGCTGATGTCTTTCCTATCATATCTGAAGTGATCTGTAAGTGCTCTGATGTGCATGATTGCCTGAAAACAGAATGCTTAATACACACAGTCAAAATATGAGGTGTGTACATGTGATTTTAGTTAGATCCAACCCAGAAAACATAGTTCTTAACTCAGGAGTTTGCTGTGGAAATTCAGACATTATTCAGACCATATTCAGAAAATACGTATGGAATAGTAATCCGTGTTGCCCAAACTGTACAGGGCGAGACAAAGTTCCTGAATCCCGATTTCCCTGGCATGTTTTAATTATGTCAGTTTATCAATCACTTTCAATTCCAAGATTTTAAAATTCCAAATTCTACCAAGATACAATTATGGCATGAGGTTTAGAGACATAAGCTCCTTGATACTTCAGACATCTTCAACGCAAACAGCTGTGATTATAGTTTTTAATAACAAGGGAACTGCTGCAACCCAGGCCTGTTGTGAACAGATGACCATCTCCAGTTCCACCAAAGCACAAGAGTTTCAACCCTTCCCTTCTGCAAATAGGTCCTAATTGCCTAAATTGTCAGCTGAGAAAAAGAACTTTATTTCTTGGTCTGTAGATAGGTATCTGCTAGAAAATCTGATAATACATCTGAGTCTTCGTTTTTGAGAAGCTACTGAGCATATTTCCTTAGAAGATGATCAGTTTAATCAACATTCCTTTAAATTGTCTGTGGTTAAATCTACAGATCTGAAAAATACATTGTCTTCCTTGACTGCACTGTGAACTTCTCAAATACACCCAGGTAACTTACATTTCTCAATGCTGTTCATTTTTTGACAGAGTGCTAGAAAATCTAGTGCTCTCATCTGGGTTTTGGTTCTAAACAAAATTAAAATTTGAGGTCAAGTTTTGCCCTCAACCTTATTCATAATCAAGTTTATGCTTCTACATGTATTCAACTTGGAGAAGCAAATGGCCTTCAAAATTCTGAACAGGGTTTGAAGGGTGAAAGACTGCATATATTAGAGGCAAGAAAACATTCCTGCACAACTCCTTAATAAGCAGTGAACTCTTAATAAACATCCAGATTTTAGAAAATATAGAAAAAAACAACCTTGAATAATTAGGGGTTCCAATAATTGGTCACTAACTAGAAATTACCAACACTATCAAAATTCCATTTGTTTTTCCACGAAAGATTGGCATATTTAAAAAAAAATATATTTCCTTGTAGTTTGGATTAAGGATTATTACAGGATTGTGTTATTTACTACCCCAGCTATTCAGAAGTACAAATTGGTTTTTAAGTATTCACAGAACCCCTGGAGTATTACAAATTTTAGTTCAAAGAACTGTGTATCGTAAAATTCAAAGCCAAAAGTACTTTGCTTATAATTTTCCTGTTTTAAAAGCATCAAGCAATCCGAATGTAGAAACTTAATCCTATGCAGTCTGTATGACCACAGCTGGCAGAGGTATGCAAACAATTGGAAAGCAGAAAACAAAAGCTAATAATTTGAACCAAATGTAATTGGTTACTGAATAATTAACCCTGATACCAGCAATATCAATACCAAGAGATTCTTATGCTCTCTTTGTAACAGGCTGTAAATTCTAGGGCTTCAGAGTTTTGTGATATGAAAACAAAAAAACCTTTGCCAAATCTGCAGCCTGATTCAATCTTGAGCTCAGAACATATCCTCAAGAGGCTCTGTGTGTTTAAATCTACCAAGTTTTTGGCTGTGATTTATATGCAATTAGAAAACAAGCAAGTGAAAAAACGTTCTGTAAACTAGCTGCATGAGGTTTCCCAATGGAGTTTTCAGGCTTTTAAGGGCAAATTCACTTCATCAGTATAGAAAATCTTTTCAAAAGCATTTTCAAAGGATAAGGAAAAAAAAAAAAAGAAAAGAGAGCGTTGCTGTGTCATGGACAGGATGTTGAACAAAGATGTTTTAGTGGTGATAGTGGTATACATCTCCCACCATATCTATTTAGTATTTATGCTTAGGTAGCAATAAAAAATGAAGAATGGATGATTATTGATTATGGGATGAGGCCCAGACTGGTGTCTGAACAGTTAGAGTAATCTGAACTATGTAGACTGCTCGATGCTCATCTGTGGTACAGAGGACAAGCTACGAGTTTAATGGAAGGAGTTACTATAAATAACATCTCTTCTACTTTATCTCAGGCTGAATAAGTGCAGCCACCACAGTAAAACAGCATTATATCCCAACTGAAAATGCTGTTATGATTGTGATAAGGTAAATACTGAAAGTTACTTGGGGTATCTTTTTAGGAATTTTTAGTTCATGTAGTGTAGCTCCGGCCTATTTGGCACTGACAATTAAATTTGACTCACAAAAAAAAATGTTATCATTCATGTTTACATCTTATTTTAATAGAAAATAAAATTCATTGAATCTACATTACATTCTTTCCCAAATGGTTTTTGTATCTCCTTTCTTTTGCATCAGGAAGATTTCACTTTTGTTGCCATCAGATTCAAAGACGCTACAGAATTTTGAGAAGTACCTTGCTTAGTTTTGCTGTATCATCTACTATACAAATCAGTTTGAAGGCACGTTTCATGTTTTCTTCACTTAATTAAAATGCATATGTATCACCATCAAAGGACTTTTTAGGTCTTTGAGCAAATTCTGACTGGGACGCATTTCTGCAGTTCCACTAACACCATGAGAAATACATGAAGGAAAAATAGATACTTCCCTAGGAATGTAGAAACCTGTGTCTCTTAAATAAAGTCAATTTGCTGTCACACAATTTAAGCTGCATATTATTCAAAGTGTAGCCTGCAGATAATTATGATTTAAAGAAAAATAGTTGTGATGTCCTTTCTACATCCTTTGAAATGTCTGGGAAAGTCTCTCTTCATGCCTCTATTTTTCACCTGAGCGTTGAGTACGTAGAGGAGTTTCAAAAGGCTCAGCAAAGGACTTGCTCATTAATAATACAGACTTTGTAGGCTTATGGAGAAAGTTACAGGCATTTAGTTAACTACAGCATTATAATTAAGCATCCAGAATATGAAAGCCTAAGTGCAGTGTTCATCTAATTGTGCTACCGGTTTAAGACTGGATATTAATCCAAGGCGTTTTACTTGCCAAGGGCCAAAAGCATGCCTAAAGACACATTTCAATCTCATCCAACAGCAACACACAAATAAATAATGTGTCTCTGAGTCATATGTAGTGAAGCTGAATACCATAACTGGCTGCATGTTCCTTCCTTCCTTCATGCTTTACTCTAATTATGCAATCAATAATAAAATGTTTAAATCAATAATTTTGAAGTTGTGAGCTCAAAGCCAACACCAGAGGGGGAGGTTCTGCAGGCTGTGCCTTGCCAGACCTGCATTTTCGTAATAGTTGTGTCTCGCATTGAGTGCATTAATCTACAGATCAGCACATCTTAAGAGAAATTCCACAAGATTTTCCCATGTAACTATATCCCTTTCCTACTCCTTTGGACTCAATGCTTTTCTGTCTTGACTTTAATGTCTTTACGGGTGATCACAGAATACACTGAGTTGAAGGGACCCCCAAGGATCATCAAGTCCAACCCCTGGCCCTGCACAGGACCATCCCCAAGAGTCACACCATGTGCCTGAGAGCATCATCCAAATGCTTCTTGGACTCTGTCAGCCTTGGTGCTGTGTTCAGTTCCCCGAGAAGCCTGTTCCAGCACCCAACCACTCTGGGTGAAGAACATTTTTCCTAATATCCAACCTAAACATCCCCTGACACAACTTTAGGCCATTCCCTCAGGTCCTGTCACTGGTCACCACAGTGCAGAGATCAGTGCCTGCCCCTCCTCTGCCCCTTACAAGGAAGTTGTAACTGCAATGAGGTCTCCCTTCAGTCTCCTCCAGCTGAACAGACCAAGTGCTCTCAGCCGCTCCTCACACGGCTTCTCCTCCAGGCCCTTCACCATCTTCATTGTCCTTCTTTGGACACTCTAACAGCTTAATGCCTTTGTTAGACTGTGGTGACAAAAACTGCACACAATATTCAAGGTGAGGCTGTTCAAGGAAAAAGCTTCAAACTTCACAAAGATAATCCAATTGAGAAATGATTCACACTGAGCAGGGCTCTTGGAGCTTTCTCAGCTTTGTGCTCTTCCCTTTCTCTATACGAATGTTATTTCCAAACAGGCAACATTAAAATGGCTTGTAAATAAAAGCAGTTTCAAAGGAGAGAGGCAGAGTTTGTATAAACTGAGCTATGTGAGGACAGGTTGAAGCAAAGGGCCAAGAGGTCATCCCCTGCCCTGGCAGCATCCCGTTTGGCTGCAAACCCAGCCTGTGCTCTGCATCCAGGTGAGGGGAGAGGCTGCAGCCCCCACACAGCCTTTCACCCACCCTGATTGGAGCAAGCACCTCTTTTGTGGAGTATGACATGAGTCAGACTGCTGCTGAAGGAAATCACTTTGTTTACAGCCATGGGAAGGGAATTGCTAGAGCAATTAAAATAATTTCTTGTTTCATAATACAAGCCATACCAAGAATGCCTGGTAGCTGCATTTCAGTCTCAGGTACTTAAAAAACAAACAAACAATCAATCAGAAAAAGTAGGTTCTAATTTCACAGGGGATTGTTAGGAAAGAGCAATCTTTGTTTAATGCCCCCAAATCTGAGATGCTGCTCTGCCTGGCAGGCACCCAGTCCACATTCTTGTTCCCGAGGAGCACTCCCTTCCCAGCTAGCTGGAGGCGGTGGGTGGACCAGGATATCTACAGGGGTTACTGTCCTGTGCTGCCTGCCTGAGGTTTTTTACCTGTTGCTGAAGGCTGTGAAGCCACAGGGTGTGCAGGTGTTCGTGGGAGATAGGAGAGTGAAACATGAACCTGTCACCCACTTCTCCTCACCAAGGCAGTTGTTGGCAGGGCACTCTCAGGCCGCTGGTGGGGCACACAGGGGGATGCTGCAGGTGCCCAGGGCTGGCCTGGCTCCAGCAAAGTGCATCCATTTCATGGTTTGTCCATAGATTTCACCACTAAAACCAAGATTTGTAATAATGGGGGTCTAATGTAAGGCCTGACTGACTCAAGAAGGGGAGATTTCATTTTGTTTTGTTTCAGTTCTTAGAATTTTCTAACCGTGCATCTGCATGGCAGAGCTGAAGCCCAAATATATTCCACCTGCTGATAGCACGTGTTAAGTCCAGAAAGAACACCAAAATACTGACAGGGTCCATCACAGTTAATATTTCTGAAGACCCAAATATCTACAGGGAACCTGTTTGGAAAGGAAAAAAATAATAAGCTCTCTTTCTCACTCAGACAAACAAATGTACAGTTCCACAGAGCAATTCTGAAGAGCCATGTTAAATAATGTATGGGCTGCTTGTGGACATTTTGCAGCAGGGAAACCTGAAATCCATAGTGTTACATATTTCACTATTTGTTCAGCTCTAAGGTTTGTTAACTGTTTAGAGAAGGAAAGCAATCTCCTCCAAAACCCTTTGATGTGTCTGGAGCTGAATTTCTGGAGAAATGTGATATTCTTTGGGATGGGGTGGCATAGCATGATGATACTTTCATCCTGGCAGATTCCTAAACTGAATGGAGCTGTTTCATCTGCAATTCTCAGTAAACATACAGATAGGTTTTATGGTGGTTGTTTTAAAGAAATGGTAATGATTGATAGAAATGCTGATAATTAACATTTACCAGTTGCAGAGGATTGTGATGGATTCTCTACCACTGCAAATACTGCAATCACAATTTGAATTTTTTTTTCCCTAAAAGATTCATTGTAATTCAAGGAAGAATCGCTACAAAGATTTCAGACTTCTGTTACTGCAGGAAACCTAACTAGATTATCAGAATGGCCTTTTGCTATGATTATTCATGGAGCAAGACTACCCTACCCTGGGCACAGTGTAGAAGCTAAAAAGTTGGTCTCTGTCTGAAGAGTTTTTCAGTGTAAGACTGAGATAAGAAGCAACAGAAAAATACAGGAAAATAGGGTAAACTGACCTCTACAACAATACCAGGACAAAATTCTTAACCTGTTGATGTTTTTAAGACACAGCAATCCTCTGAAGGCTCAGGAAGTTTCAACTATTTTGTGAATACAATATATCAATATTAACTTCCACATGTTTTCTTTCTGGTAAAAAAAAAAAAAAATTACTATTAAATAGTAACTTTCCAATTCATATGTACAGGAAAGTGAGTCTGGTAAATCCTGTGAAGGCTTTATTTCAGTTTAGACTGGCTATATCTACCCAACATTTCAGACACCAGCAGCAGCAGCAGAACTGTGGTTTTCTTTTGAGACAATGCAGCCTCAAAGTGGAATTGTGTTGGATCTCACAGTCTAGGTGGAGCCAGGCCTGGACAATACTTACAACAAATATTCATGGCCTTCAGAAAATAGTGTGTATAAATGTCAATGGTGGAAATACACTGGTGGGAGCAGGGAGAGAGACTCCTGAGGGATATAACCCTGAAAATGTCTCTCTTTGGTCTCCTTAAAGAATCCATACCATTCTCCACTTCTTTACAGGAAGACTTAAGCCATGGTGGAGGATTGCTGATGACTATCCATACTTGCATTTCCTGTGCCCTGTCAGGTTAATTATAACAAATCCCACAAATACAATGTCCCTGTGAATCTACAGATATAGTTTATACCTGTCCTAAAGAAGATGAAACGAAATTAGATGTTAGCTTATGTTCTCATATGTAAATTATGTAGCAGGGTTTCAATTTAACTACCAAAATATTAGATATAACTGAATCTAAAGAAAATAAAATAGTTTAAATGAAACATATCCTCCAGCATTATTTTTTATTTATAAATCATTATGCAACTATGAATCCCTGAAACTAGTTTTAATTGATAAATATTGCATAAGGTCTGTATTAAATCTCTTTTTTAGAGATGATTTGCATTTTAAAATGGACTCTAACTCTATAATGCAGGCTTATTTATAATAAATATTTAAGCATACATATATCTTCAAGAATTAAATATCACTAATGGCAATGGAAAGGACACAGCCTATGAAATGTATTTGAAAATCTCTTTTCCATATGGTAAAAACATCAGGCAGAGGAAAGACGTTGATGATACCCAGCCTAGAACATTGCAGCCTGAATTCCCAGCATTTCAGGAAGAAGGTTAATGCCTTTAGAAAGGCATTGTTGTCTTTAGTTAGTTTTTTTAGAGACCAGTAGGAGCTGTCTTGCACCTGTTACCCTGCAGATCCAGGAATTCCAAAGAGTTTCACAGACTTTGCATCCAGCTCCCTGCCTGTTAAAAGACTTAGTTCCTGCACCTCTGAGTCTTGCAGGTGACCCTGAATCTCCTCAGCTCTGGCTGCAGCCTGAGGTTTACCTATTTGATAATGTGGCTGTATTTAGGGAGAAGTTGACTTGTTGAAAGACACAGCCATAGCTTGTGTTCCAGGCTTGGAAAGCATTTGAGGATCGTTTAATTCATCTCTTTATTTCCCATTGCAGATCTGACTGCATTTCTGTTGGAGCCCTATGGCCTTTTGTAGCTCTCTGAGTACAAATTCTTTTCATAATAAAAAAGGCAATTAACAAATTGCGAAAGAAATATTCCATCATGGGAAATATAATTCTACATATATATTATAGGGGGAAAAAAAAGGAACAGAAATCTGATCTTGACTGTGGTCACTTAAGTTAATAACACTATTTCCATACATAGCACTAATTACTTGCTTCATACAGTTGCTGGATTGGTGCCTACAACCAAAGGAAAGATTTAAACTGGAAGTAGTGGTAGGAAGAAACAATAATATGTTGCTTTTCTTAATTCCTTCTTCCCTTTTTCCTTCCCTCATTCTGTATTTAGGTTTTCCTCCTTACAGTCACCAATCTAAGCCACTATTTTAGTAACTCCTATCTTTAAACTATGGAATTTTCTTTCTACTTAACACCCACCAACTGCAACAAGAAGTGGTGGTGGGGGAGAGGTTTTTTTGCGTCAAAGGGCAGCATTGCTGTGAAAAAATGACTGTTTAAAAGTGAAATCCTCTCACTGAACAAAACTGCTGCTTTTTGCATGACCCCTTTCCTCTACAGGGAGAGGGAAGTAGACCATGGACCCAACACTGCTCTTCAATCCCTGCTCTGATTTAATCTGTGTTTTCTGCTTGTGATGACAGACAGGATGCAAAAGTCTCAAATTCCCTCAGAGACTATGATAAAACTGAAAGGTCTGCCAGGCAGTCACGCTGCATTTTAACTGGTGAACCAAAGCTCTTTATATAGAAACCATTGGAACCATAATCATGAAACGCCACAGTAGTGTTTTTACAGTCACCTTTCAGAGGGAGCAACAATCTAAAGTTTAACCTTTTTCTAAGGGCGAGTTTTATGACTCCTGGACTTCAGTCCGTTTGGTTCATCCCCAGAAAGGTAAAAAATGGATCTGAACATGGTCTGTAATCACCTCTGAGAGCAGAGGACTTTTTAAACTAATAGAAAAGGGTAGAGCAGGATGCAACTACACTAACTGCATTCAGGAGCAAAGGCATGCACTCCTCACGGTCCAGATCTCCAACCAAATCTCTTGCTCAAGGGTACCCTGGACTCCTTCTCAGCTGAAGCCTTGAAATTGAACCTGTGTGCCCTACCAACAGGGAGAGGCTCAAGGAAGAAACCAGTTTGATAAAAATCTATGGCTTTTGTCAGGCAAGATGATCCTAAATAGTCCTTTCTGGCATTAAAACGATATGCCTAGCATTCAACTCCAGTGGCACAAAGGGAGGAGTATTTAATTTGGAAATTCTTCAATGAAGTGTCTCTCTTTTACTTTCTCTCCAAACATGCCTGTTCAGGAAGAAACGTGATATGGCCACAGTGCTCATACAAAGGTTTAGCATTCACTAGGTGCAAATTCCTGTTCTGTTCCCCAGAACAGGTAGTAGCTGTTGACACTCCACACTTTTACCAGAATATTCAAGTCCGAGGGAATAAATTTAAGTAAAAAAAATTTAAAAATTAGAGAGACTAATTATAAAGATTTGTGAAAACATCTGATGTTGGGTAAAAATAGCTCAGATCAACGCTGAACTGTTCATTTTACCTGTCCTCTCACAAGTATATTCACTGACTTTTGAGGTCATGTGCAAATACCCGTGGCCTGAACTTCAGACTCTCAGAAGTGAACTCCACAATTCATGTGGAAATGTCATTTCTGAGATATTTCAAACTCCTGTGAGCATGCTGAAAAGCCCTGGAATTAAAACTGTTTTCATAGCCTGCCATTAGAAATAATCACATTTTCTTAATGTCAGAGACGCAGTGCCAAATATGGCTTAATTTTTCTCCAGGTTGCTATGACTGCTAGCAACTCCATAACCAACAGTGCACTCCCTTTTTCAATACTTGAGGTTTGTGTACTGGATTCTTTATGCCATATCCTCCTGTGCTCCAGGAGAGTCCAACACTATCAGTATCTCACATACGAGTTATGTGGGTGTTGCGGTAAAAGGTTTACACTAGAATTAATCATCTATAAAGATATCTAGGCTGTATCATATGGATAATAGCAACCTTATAGCACTGACATCCCCACATCCTTATGACAGATTAATTCAGAAAACAGATGAAAAATTTTTAGTCAGGATTACAAGGAGCTCCTGTAAGTGTGACCAGAACAGAGATCTGCGGATTGACAACCTGAAAAGCACGGCAAGTAAAAAATATCTGCTCTTTCCTGATATTCCTCATGGGTCTTTTAACATTTTAGGATCTGATTTCTTTGTGATTGAATAAAAATTGCAGTGACACTGCTATGGACAGGAGGACCTTGGGCAGGTGTCTGCAGTCTGGTCACTTTACAGGCAGCGATCCTCCACGTGGCGAGGAATTACACAGCAGCCATTTTCACTTTTGCAAGAGTCTCTTTCTGCAGATGTATGTGGTGCTGGGGAGGAAAGACATCCATGAGCACAAAAAGGCTTCCACTGGCTTTCTTCCTCAGAGTGCTCCTTCAGTGAGCAGCCCATACACCTGGGCACGATGTTTCAGGCAGCCCAAGTTTATTCCACAGTTTATTCCACTTCGGATTGCAAATTATGACAATCACAGTCAGCATTCCTAGCAGCAGCAGCTCAGCACTAAGGCTCACGATCACCATCCTGCAGAATGGAGTGCTAATTATTCGTATGAAATAATAGCTTTCGTATGAAGTAATACATTGACTGTCCTCCAAAATCCAGCTTGGAATTTAAAAGATTATGAGCAGTGCCAACAAAACTACTCCAGGGCAAAACAACCCTGAATCTTCAAGTTTAGACAAGAGCCTTACTATAAACAAACAAAAGTGTGATATTGTTAAAATTGGTCTTTGAAACTGTCAGTGGGCGATCCTTTTTTTTTTCCTTTTCTTTTCATGAAACCCTTCAAACAAGAGGGGAACTTTTACCTTTATATTGCAAAGTTAACTTCCAAACATTACCCAGGGAGCATTTAATAAAACATGTTGTGATATATACTTTCTGTTGCAGTGATATCGAAACAATCACTGCAAGCTCTTTTCTGTAATTATTACTTAAGGCTTAAGGATGTCCTTGAGCCAAAGAGACTTGGCTACAGGGAACTCAGAATTTCATCCATTTTTCACTAAGTTTCACTAGGTTGCCTTTGAACAAACCATTCCTTCGGTCACCAAAGACAAGCTTTCACTTTGTGGGGAAAAGTAAATTTTCCATAGAGTGTATTCTTCTTTCTTGCTCTCTGTCCTCATAGCTAGGATTTAAGGAGCACTGTGTTCAAAACAAGCTCATGAAAATTCGCTTTATGCAAGTCTTCCATGCAGGAAACTCCTGATGCTGATAGCTAAGATTCTCAAGGACGTGGTACTACAGCAATCAAAACAAACTTCAGAATATACATATATATACACATACATACACACACACATATATATACATATATATATATATATATAAAGGTACAGGGGTTGCTGAACTTCCCGGTTGTGTGGAGTTAAAAATCAGACTGAGAAAGGAAGGTACAAAAGAACTTCTCCCATAAAATAGCCCCAGTCCCAGCCTTGCCATGTCATTTTAGCAGTGATGTGACTCCACTGCTGCACCCTCTATAAGGCAGATGCTCCACTGAGGCCATTCAAAGTCTCTGGTCTAGAAGGGATTAGTGAATGAGCAACAGGTGGGATGGAAATTACCAACACATTTTATACTGTCTGTTGCTTCAGATTTTTGATCTGTTTTTACTGTGGGGCGCCAACAGATACTTTTTCCTATTAAAAAACAAAATCAAAATAGAACATTTTGTAATTATTTCACTTTGAGAGAATACCCAAAATGACACATTTTCATAGGATATGTTCTTTCTTGCCATAACTGTAAAATGTATTTTCAGAACGTGTTTATTCAGAAGCATGTAAATATATTGTATTTTTATTGATACATCCTTTTTATTTTTTGATCTTGGCTGTTAAGGAATGTTTTGCAGGCCAAATCAAAATTAAAAGTGAGCACTGAAAATTTAAAAGCCGGAACAAACACTGTTTTCCAAAATGTTGGTTTGTAGGAAACTGTGGAATGAAGCGTTTGTAATTCCTGACTTTTCTGTGGAACTGCAATTCCAAGTTTGGACAAGCATACCTCTTTCATCTGGGAAGGAGAGGCTGATGCTATCAGAGATCCCTGGTAAACTGAGCAGAGTTTGAGCTGATACCACTGTGCCATTTTCTCTTAATATGTGTGTCAAGTGACATCATAATTCATTTCCATTTCAGCCTTCATGTAATCTTCCAGTCTGCACTCGTGAAGTTGGGAGAGTGAGTTCAGAGATACTCACACAATCACAATGATTTGCAATCACTTCTCAGTTCCTCTGAAAATACAAACTTTCCTGGGATACTGCTGTGTCTTACTGACTCAGGCTGCTCAGCTGTGGGCATCTGAGAACAACAAGCAAGTGAAAGGGTACTTCAGTCTAGAAAATATCACCTCCTTGCCACAGAAGCATTCCCTAAGGTGCCACCATCTCCAGTTTCAGCTGGTTTTCTCATGAAGTTGCAACCAATTCTGAGATGCTGAACTAGACAATTATGGCTCAGAGTTAGGCTGTGATATTTGGTTGCTCTAAGGTAACGTGTGCTTTAACTATTTTACCTTGTCCTGAGACTGCTCAGGCATTTCTTCAGTGCAAACACTAACTGCAATATTTCTTCATCTCATCTCTTAAATGCATCTCATCTCTTAAATGAAACAAGACAATATTCTCCAGCCTCACTGGTTTCAAGTTAAGATCAAGAGAAGCACATCACAAAACAGCTGACTCAATCCTGCAAAGATTTCACTGTACACACGGGGGCTGCCCCACTGACATCCACAAGAACTGCTCGTGCATCAAGCATCTGTGCAAGCTTTTGTAGGATGGAGAGGCACAAGTTACTTGATTTCCAAAGAAGTTCAACGCATGTAACTCCTACTGACTCCAACATCTCTGTCTCTCAGTGTCTCTGGCCTTATGGCTACTTCTGCAGGCACCAGCCTGAAAATTTGAGCCTTGGCCCAAAAAGTTAAGTTAAAGCTGGGATTTTGCATGAAAGCGACACAGACCTGGAAAGGCAGCATTCTGCACTGTGGAAGATAACACGCCCCCTCACTCTACCTCTCTTAGAAATTAGAAATCAGTGATGGGGAATTATTTTTCACCTAATCATAGTCTCACTTGGGAGCTGTAAGGGAACTCAGAGTTCAGCAATGACAACTGACTGCTGGCTTTTCCAAAGAAGAGAAGTAGGCATTCTTTTAATTATTCCCTTCAGTCAGATGCACGATATCATTGGAGATGTAGTCGCTTAACACGAAGCATTTATTACTATACATCTACATTTCCCACTAATGTGATGTAGTCAAGGAGACAATGATTTCCTTTCCTTTTCACCCTTGGTTAAAACCACTGAGAAAGGGAGGAATTTCTACTTACATGTCTCATGATTCACCTGATTTAATATGAGCACATGTTTCTGTGTGTTCATGTGTGCTCACATGTGAGTATAAACTACATAACCATCAGCAGGAGGATGTTTTGATTCTGTTCCATCAGAGGATTAAAAAATGTGAGGACTTTATTGGACACGGTGAAAATTCAGCTTTGCAAAAAAGGTGCGGAGAGTTTCTCTATTTCTAAAAAATCAAAAGTAATAATAATAATAATAACAACTGCCAAAAGATCTCTCTCTACACAACGGGACAAAGCTTTCCAAATAAAGGGCAGTTTAGCTGCACAAACACGCAGGTCAGCTTGTGCCTCTTGCTGTAAGGTGTGTTAGCAGGGAAGAGACAAGGCCTGATTCCAGCCTCAGGACACAGAGGAATGTCAGAAGGTGACCAAAACCCATCAGATTTCCCTGGCATTCAGAGCATGTGGATGTGTCTGATGTCAGATATCACACCAGGAGAAACGTGTCATTATTGTAGCTCAGAAAAATATATACAAAAAAAAATAGGACACTGAAATCCGATGGCTGGAATGGAGCAATCCCACATTACATTTTTCTTTTGAAGGAGTATTAGCAAGAGATTTGTTTCACTGGTCTTCTTTAACCATGAGTTTTTCTAAAGGAAATAATGTCTCTCCACGCCTACTCAAAAAGCACGTGAGACTTCTCACCTCAGGGAAGCAGGACCTACGTATGAAATCCTGAATTTGCCCGGCTTTCCTAGGAATTCTGAAGTGAAAATCAGTTTATCAGTTTCATTGCATGTTTTCAAAAGTATCATGAAACAATCCTATAACATCTTAACTTACTTGTTAAGTAGCTTATGGGAAAGTCTTTGACTCATTTCCAGATACCCGTCCAAGATTTCCCTATTTCTTAGTGACTGCAAGTGCAGTTTTTTTGCTTTAAGGATGTCCAAACCCTTTCAGTTTTCCACAACTATCCATGTGGATAGATTATTCAAGAGCATATATGAACCTTCTTTATTTATTGACTTTTTTCTGAACCCTACTTTGTGGACTACAAAGGGTTCATAGACAAAATGCTGAAAAACCATGGCACTAGAGAAAAGAGTCATGGCTTAAGAAATCTCCAATTAAAAAGGTGGATAAAGTAGAAGTTTTTTGGTTTTTTTTCAGGAATGAAAGTGGAGATTTTCCACCTTTGAGTTTTTTGGTTTAAGAAAACTGCCTCCTTTATTATTTACGTTAGATTGGCACTTACATTCCTACTGACATTGGCGAAGTTGAAGAGATGATGAATATTTCTGCTTATTTAACGTAGGGTTAAGAAGAACCAATGTCCAGAGCATTTCACCAGCTGAGAACTGGACTTACCACACCATTATCTTATCCACTCTCACCACCAGCATCCAATTAATTAAGAAACTCCTCCCATGGGAGAGAAACACAGATAAAGTGACTTTTCACAGACAAGGAAAGAATCAGCATCTCTGAACTCCTCACTTGGCTTTGGAAGGCACAAACCAATTACTAATAAGTAACTTTTGTTCTTTCCATTGGCAGTGGAAATGGGCAGACGAACAATAAGTTACATTTCAGCCTCTGGCCTTGCTTGGTGGGTCTCATCAGGAAAATATTTAAAACCTACAAAAAAATCAAAATAGGGCCTTTCATAACTATTTCCCTTGGATAAAATAACCAAAATGACACATTATTATAGAATATGTGCTTTCTTGACTGTAACTGTAATAGGTATTTTCAGAATCCATTCCTTAAGAAAAGTTGTTATTTATTACATTTAATTGTTACATCACTTTACTTTTTCGAGTATTTTTAATTGTGGCTGTTAAGGAATGTTTTGCAGGCCAAATGAAATTTAAAAATGACCATTGAAAATTTAAAAGCCAGACCAAACACCATTTTCCAAAATGTTGTTTTGTAGGAAATCGTGGAACAAAACATTTGCAATTCCTGACTTTTCTGTGGAATTGCAATTCCAAGTTCGGACAAGCATACCTGCTTCATCTGGGAAGGATAGACTGATGCTATCAGGGATCCCTGGTAAACTGAGTTGACTTTGAACTGATGACATAGTAATGAAGGTTTTAAATTCCTAAGCCATCCAACTGTCTATTAACAGCTCTTTAAACTTACTACATACACGCTGATACTGATCTGCTTATTACTGCAGAAATTCTAAACATAAACATTATTATGAAATCCTGTTTTATCCACCAAGAAAGGAGAGAGACCAAAACACTAGACAGTTTTTCTTTGTCTTGTGTTCCACGTGTGAGATTGGAGTTAGACATAACAGCCCTGTAACCTGCTCTGAGAGAAAAATAAGTCCTTACAGGACAAAATGACCAGCATTATTCAAACAATTTAGACTGAAAGGGCTTAGGAAAAGGTATCTGAGACAGAGGGAAGGAGAAACATCGCAGCTGAGGAATACAGGGTACAGAAAAGTGTGGTAAGGACACAGATGTGTGCTTTTGTCAAGAATTGGTTTCTTTTTGAGAAGGTTAATTAACAGGATAATGCTTTTATAATGTGTGTTTGGCAGTATCAGCCAGAAAAGGGTTGCCAAAATGGACAAACCCTTCATACTATGAGAAAGAAGACAAACCCTTCTGACTATAAGCAATTTTGTGCCATTAGGTGTTCCTATAAAGCTCTTTTTCCTACTTTGAAGCGAAGAACAATTACACTGTCTGTGTGGAATACATGCCCACTTTCCCTGGTGTGTTTAAATTGCTAAATGGGACTGCCTTCCCTCTTTCAGTTTTTGTTTCTGGAGTGATTGTGCTCTGCAGCCTGATTTCCACTTGAGTCCATTCAGCAATAGGATGCTGAAACACGATTGTTTCCACTATTGGAGGCTGCCTTTTCTTAATGCCACACACTGCCCTAATGAGCTTCACCCCGAGCGCACCACTCAGCTGGCAGTGAAAAACAGGAAGCATTTTGGCACACGTTTTCCCTTTGTGGGGTGAGAGAGGAAGCAGACACGAGCCCTGGCTAACAGTGACACAATTAAAATGGAAACAGGGAGCTGCCTTGCCCTTGGTGCAGCGTGAGATCCAACCCGGGTCACCCCTCTAGGCTGTCTCGCTGCCTAGTTTGGATTGGAGATCTATGAGAAATATCCAAGATAAAACTCACATGCACATGGTCTCCAGGGGCCTGAGCCAGCAAAGCCAAGGGGAAGTCTGTCTGCAGACAGACAAAAAAATCTGGAACTGAAAGATTTTCCACAAAATCTGAATCAAGCCCTGTCTCTTCCCTTCTAGTGAGCGAGGAACCTTTCAGTTAAACAGGTAGAAAAGTTTATCAGGTGAAGATTGCTGTCATATTTAGTCCTACAAGAGTCTTTAAATACCTATAGCATTAAAGAAATTGTGGCATCTGTATTTACACTGAGCCCCCTGTATTGTGCAATTTGCAAGTGCAGATAGGACTTGACAAAGCAAAGTGTCTTTTGGTGGTAATTCCTGTCAGTGGGCTCATTTCAGCTGTTGACAAACAGGATTTAATTCTCCCAGCTGTCTTCATGGACTTCAACGACTTTGGAGTCCTTCTCATAATTGTGTCTGAGAGCCCCTATTGTTAATTGATCTTCATCCTTGCTCTCTGATAGTCAGGCTAAGCTGTACCTAGTGCTGGTGTGGGACATAAAACTGAATATATTCATAAGGAGTAGAGGCAGGCCTAACTGATCAAATCAATCCTTTAGGAAAATATCCAGGAAAATACTATGTAAGAGGATCACTGAACTCAGAAAGTTCTTTTCAAGATTGTATTCTACTAGAGACCACCAAAAAGAAAAAGAGATATGTCCCACTGGGCTGCACATGGCTTTCTCTGACTGTCCTGTGGTACACATGGTCACATGCAACCTGCTGGAAAACTCTGCTCCTTTATCCAAATGGGACCATTCAGGTATGTGTACATTTACAAAGGCTTCTCCAGCAGTGCCTGAGTACCTGGATGGAGGAACGAGGTTCCTCTGTGACCTACTCTATTAACAGTTCATAAAATATCACCCTACTCTATCACAGATATCATACCTGCTGGTCTGATTGCCTCTCCAAAGAAGGGAAAGTTGATGCCCAGTGTCAGGAACTTCTGTGCACAAGGAATGGAAGCTTCTGCCCGTGCTGCTCCTGGTTGCCTGCTGCAGGCAGCCTTTTCCTCCTTTTAGCTTACAACAGGTAACACTTTCCCCTCTGTAGCCACTAAGTGCCTAAGTGGCTGTTGGGAATTTTTGGTTATTAGATTTATTTCTTCACCTGGGGTATTTTGTTAGAGCAGCAAGCATGGGGGTGAAGGGGTGGGGACAACACTAACCTTCCTTTCTTTCATTGGTAAATAACATTAAAGGCAACTTGGAAGCTATGCAGTTGTAAGAACAAAATATAATCCCATTCTACACCTTGAGACATTTTTTCTTAATGCAAACTTAGCAAAGGTGCATGAGAGAACATTTTTAGCCTGACAGTATTAATCTATGTTTCATTATGTCTGTCAGAACAGGATTCATGAGGATAAGTCTGTGCTGAGCAGGAGCATTCTCCTGAAACCTCAAGTGTGACGTTTCTGAAAGATGGCAAGGTGAAATTTGTACCATGTTCATCAAAAACCAAATCCTACAGTTCTCACCACTGGCCAAACAAAATTTCTGAGCTAGGGCTAAAGGCACCCTTAAAAAAAAAGATAGAAAAATGCAAACTGATATTGATGTTCCACACAGTCAGGATGTCATCTCTTTCTAACAAAGGAATACACTTTCTGTCCTAGCATCATGGACAGTGTCTATATAAAGCAGTGTCATTCCAGTAGCCAATTATTCCCACTTAGTGAGCAGAAACTGCATAATGAGATGTGATGGCATTTCCTGAGATGCAGAGGAAGAAGTAATTAAAAACATCCCACCAGGTGATGCTCATCAGCTTCTACATATTGTTCAGGTGAACTGCTAAATTTTATGGAAAACTTCATCTCTCTCATCCCAGTGGTCAGCCTTCATCTGCTCTTCCTGCAAGGACTGGACACTCAGCAAGAACTGTTTAGGGCTTTCTCAGTGTAGGTAAAAGAATAAAGGCTTTTTATACTCTAAACACCTTTGTCATCTGTAGAACTCCAAGTAGTTTACAAAGAACTCAACATCTCCATCTTGCAGACGGGAAAGCAGGTGACCAAGGATGAGCTGGTCAACCCATGGTCACCCAGAAGCAAAGCCTGGAGAGCCCTAAAATCTTGACCCCTAGCAGAGGGGCTGCATTCACAAACCCATATGCAGGAAGGACATTCCAGGGAATAAAATCCAGCTCTGTTTTCCATATTGTAACAGCCATCTCCCTAAAAAGAAAATCAGTACAAAATAAGACAGTTGGATGAATGGTGGAAAGATGACATTTGATCACCTTAAATGGAAAATCCAAGCAATGTAGACAGTCTGCTCATATGTCATTCACAGGTATGAGTCTCTACAAGCCAGTTTTGCAAGAGTTTGTAGATCTTTTTTTATGATTGTGTTTCAGCTTCAAATCTTATTGGCATCTGCCCACAAACTTGTCATCTCTGGAAACCCCAGCTTATGCTAAGTGAAGGCCCTTTGAGGACTCTGAAAACACATAGAATATGAAAAAAGGCAGAAAGGAACTGGGAAGGGAGAGGAAGCAGAAGACAAAGCAGAAAACGTAAAGTAAAAAATAATAAATTTGAGAGAAAGAAAGCAGGAGAATGAAGAAGATTAAGAGAAAGGAAGAGTCGCGAGAAGAAGTATAGGAGGAGAGATAGGGAAATTTGGTTTTAATTATGTTTATTGTAGTTTGCATGCACAAAATTACAAAGTGAAAACAACATAAACAGCTCTGCTGCAGGCGTGCTAGGAAACAATCCATAAAGCAAGAAAACGTTACACAGGAGCTTGGAGTGACTTGCTGCATTATTCACTACGTAGTAATTGCCCTAAAGAAATTAATGAGACTTTTTTCAATTAGTTTGGCTGATAACTGGAAAGACTTGTAGGATTCTTTGCTGTAGATTCTTTACCCGAATAGCAGATAAAAGATAACCAAGACCTTTAGAAGCTGGTTGTAAAAATAAAAAGTTAGATATGCTCTGTGCAAGAGAGGCACCCCTGCCCCAGTGCAGGACCTCTCATACCAGGAGGAGGATATGTTAATATAGCAGGAGACAATCCCTGTCCCAAAACATTGGAATGAAGAAACAAGATGTGCTGGAAAACATGTGAATAAAAGATTTTAAAAGCCCAAACCCTGAGCCACAACAAATTCACAAATCCACCTGTAAAGCTGGCCCAGCTTTCAGCTACTGACATAGTACAAGGGAGAAGCATAACAGGAACAATCAAGTAATTTAGGTATGATGAGTTTTGACAGGGTAAAGTCATTCTGCCCAAAGCACTCCATTCTCTTCCTCACTAATTAAGACCAGTGAGGTCCCAAATGCCACATTTAGGGCTTCCCTCCTTATTTCTAAACCTGTACTCATTTTATTTACTCTCTTGAATGAAGGAAACTACAGAAAACCCTTTGACCTGAAGGCCTGAATGGAGAGAACCTCCTATGCACAGCAGATTTCTTTATTTCCCCCTAGAGTTTGGACGATGATCACAAAGATTTGTCTTTTCATTTCCTTATTACCTGTTTCTACCTTTGAACTTTTCTAATTAGAAATCCATGATTCTTCATCTTCTTCATCTCAGGTCTCTAGCTGCTGGATCTTCCCTTGTAGCAGCTAACAAGGCTGGGATCATTAACCAAACAATCAAGGAGAAAATCTAGATACATGTTCATAGGAGGATATTCTTCCTTGTTATAACACTGACAACGTATCTTAAAGTTTCCTGTCAAAATGTCCTTGAAATCTGCTGAGTGTTATCCTTGCCAAACACATTGTCACAAGAGTTCTGCTTGTTTCTAGCAAAATCCTCTGAACTGGTTGGTACAATTTCTGGCTTAAAACAAAAAAAAAAAAGATAAAATCAGCTAACTACATACCCAGTAAATGCAAAATTATAACGAAGTGTCTACACTCCTGAAGGATTTTATGTGCACGGGTCTACCTGCGTGTGCACATGTTCTGCACGGTGTGACTTGGCACCTGAGCTCTGAGCATCTGGCACACCTGCAATGGCAAGGGTGCAGCTCTTGTCACGGGAGGAGTTTTGTGAGTTATCCCACTGATGGTGATTAATTGGCACAGCAGGTCGGCAAAGCTCGGACCAGCCTCGGGCTGCGGGGACGGGCATCCTGCACAGCTTTCATCCTGTCAGCTGCCTCCAACACTCATTAAACACTCCTGCCCCACTGACCAGTTGAACATGACTGATGCATGCTACTCTCTGGAGCAGTCTGTCTTCTCTTACATCCTTAACCCGCCACACTCACACTGTATTTCTCACTTAAAACCTCCCAACAGAGCAAAAATGTGTCCATGGAAACCTTTCCTGCTTTATAAGAGCTATGCAGTCTGTTGCTACACTTTTGCATCGGATTTGTTACTGCTGCTTATTCACTTGGAATGAAACTGCAAACTTGTCTGGAGACGTCCTGAATTATTCATAGACAACGTGCACAAAGATAAGTCAGGGCATGAGATATACAACATCTCGTGTTGAAACCAACGTGGTGTGTGAGAGGGAATGATACTTTGTGGGAGAGCTGCATCCCAGCCACTGGGAATGACTTGGAATTGAGTAATGGCCATTAGGACCTGAAATCCAGTTTGCCTTTGAGAGTGGAAGTCAGGGGAAGTTTTGACACAGCAGCTGCCTTTGCCTCACTCAGGCTGTGAAAACAGCGTTGAGGCCCAGAGTCACTTCCAGTTTAGTATTTAGAATTTCATAGGAGCACATAGAGGAAAATATATCTGATAGAGCTGAGGCAGCTAATTACTTCTTTATGCCTATCAAGGAGGTAGTTAGATGACTACACCTTGACTATGGCTCCAGAGCTGCAGCCAGAAAACTACACATGCAAGTTGGATAAATAAGTCAATTTCAGATTTGTCATCCAGCATCAGCTTGGAGCTCATTTTTCACACAGCAAAGGTATATTCACAATAAAGTATTTGTGCCTTACAAACAATTTCTACCTTCCTCCAAAGTCTGATACTGAAACATCTGGAAGCCACTATTTGTGAACTATTAGTGGACATGCTTTGAAAATACTGGGTCCAGTTCTGGTTGCACACCACTATAAGAAATGGGCCCATCTATAAAACCATCACTTAATCAGTCATGCTTTTCTAAAAAAAAAACCCAACACACAAACAAACCAAACCAACCAACCAAACAAGTATATCTATTACTCTGAGAAACACTAAGTGAATTTTCCAATTGGCAATCTCCATCTGGGAGTATTTGGACTGGATGGCACAGAAAGCCAACACAGCCTTCACCCTTGTCCATCAGGGTCTCATCAGGACTGCAGTGACAGGCACTCCATGTCTGAACTGTGGAAAGACATATTTTCATGGTAGCTATACATGCGAGATGAAGTGATTCCATACTGAAAACACTCCTGTAGGCCCTGGATTAAATAATCAGTTGAGCTCTCGTGCTCATCCTTGTCCAAAATTGGAAAACTAATTTGGAAACACAGAATCTTCGAGAGAAGATAAACTTGGTTCTGACGCAGATATAGCCGTTAGCAGGCTTGGGGAATCATCCAGATTTGAAGATGTTAGTCACCAAAGCAAGGTGCCACATGCCACAGCACAGCCTAATGGATTTAAAAATAAGAAAGCTACCTCCCTAAGCCACTGTTGACCAAATTGACCACTGGGAAGAGACATGTTCCTATTTAAATTAACTCAAACTTCCCTCTGTGCTATCTTTATTTTAAAATCAGATTCATACCAGTTAGCAATTTTTCCCTAAAGCACTTTACAGATCCGTGCCATCACAGTTGGTGTCTGACTTTCAGCTGTCAGTAATGTAGTACTGCAAGATGTTTTTAACTTAATTTTTTTATATATATACATCTATCTTATATTTAAATTACTTCATAACTGTGTATAGAGCCTTGTTTTTAAACACTTGTTCTCTTTCTGGAGATTGTGTACACATGCAGAGTTTGTTAGGAATCCAAGAATTTTCTGATTCTAATACTCCTACGGAATATGACTAAATATTCAGCAATGCTTCAAATTAAGTTAATGCCCCACCCCAGCAGATCAGTTCTTCAAACAGCCTACATTCCTTCACCTGGGAGTGGAAGGAAATCATGAAAAAAAAGTAAATAAAGGAGTGAGATGGAAAGCATTTTTGCTGTGCGATTATCCTGACTCTCAGCTTGCACTCCCTGAGAAACAAGATGGAAGAGAAACCCTTGAAATGGCCCTTGGTCATGGCAGGGAAAAGTTGCTTGCTGATCAGTACTACCACCCATGCTCAGCTTGACCAGCATTTTACTCTGACAGGCCTCTGAATTTAGAGAGAGATCTCAATGCCTTATGTTTTAAAAGCATAACAGATAACGAGTGAGATATCCCTCAGAGCACCGCTTCTGCCCAGCTCTCACTGTGGGCTGGAGCAGAGAGGAGGAAGAGTGTTCGGGACACCTCCTCTCCCACTGTGCAGATACCATTCATTTTACTTCTCCACTTTCCCCCAGCCTAGTCCATCAGGCAGCTCTAAAGCTTGAATTCCTGGCTCACAGTATAATTTTCACACATAACCAACTTGTCTGGGTTGAAGGAGTGTATTTCCACACATACATGTACTTGAGAGTACACTCATCCACCTCCATAGACCATTTCATACTTATTAGGCAAATATCACAATGACACCAGACCTTCCTTCCAAACCATCTGGAGGGAATAACTCAGAAATTTTACAAGATTCTTCCTTTCTTCCCACTGCAATGATTTCATTACCATAAACCAGCCTCCTAGCAGAAAAATCAGTGAATTATGCACCATGTTGAGCAAAGCCTTGGTGCAGGGTCCATATTTTGCCATTTAGCTCATGACAAAACTCACATGTTTATCAGTCATACTTGGGAGCACTGCTGCTCTTCAGCAGGGATTTTTGCCTTCTGAGGAGGCGGTTTGTGTTCCATACACCCTCTGAATCACATTCTGCTTTTTAGATTTCGGTATGCAACGATGACACAGCAAATTACACCCTTGTAATACGAAAAGATAATATTTTTCTAGCAACAGTTCATAATGCTGTGACCAGCTAGTCCAAAATGGTTAGCAACGACACATACTCAAATTCTCAAAGGCCTGCTGGTACTGCAGCTCCTCAGAGTCTCTGATTTCCCAGTTTTAGGCTTGAAACGAATGGAGCATCTTGCATGAAGGCATTCCACTCTGGATCAAACAATAGTGGGAGCTTCAGAAGAATCTAAGCTCTCTTGACTTTAAGAAGCTCATCTTATATCTTGTGTCTTATTCTCACGACGAGACAACACCTTTGATGACATCTATATACATATGTTCATGATAAGGGGAGATAGGGCCATCCCTAAATCCTCTGCACATGCAACAAAGAGATAAATGTGAGCAAGGGAAACTCCATTGCACAGCATGTGCTGCTGCTTACTTACTTTGACTTGACATTGATGGATGCATTCAAGTATTTACAAGCTGCCTGACGAGATGACTCAGAGAAAGTTTGAAAGAAACAGCACGGCTGACACCCCTGCTTGAAGGGGGAGGAAGTGGGAGGGAAAGATTGCCTTGAGATCAGAGTTTGTGGTTTTTTAAAATGCTGCTGCTTCACAAGCCCACTCTTTGTGCTGGAGTAATTATGTGGGTGTACTAGGAAAAAAAGCTAAGCAGCTTGAGAAAGGTCTGGCTGTGGGGAAACCCAAATTTAAAAATCTCAAAGAAGTAGAGCAGCTCAGTAGTCCTGGAGGAGGACATGCAAGCCAGCTTTGCAAGAGCCCAGAGCAGTTACTGGGTCAGTCCTAGGACAGTTTGGGGTGCAGGTCAGCCACCCAGGGGCAACAATGCCCACTTTTCCATCATCCTGCCTGTAGAACTCCTCCCTCCTGGGAGGAGGCATTGCATGTAGATCAGCACACTTCTCCCGTAACTTGAAGACTCCTTTAACTGAAGGCTTCCATGACCACATGAGGATGCAAAGAGGATTAGGGATTGGAGGGCCAAAGCTCCGTCCAGACCTCTTCCTCTGTCCCCTAGAGTGTGTGTGGCTGGGCCTTGGAGTTGTGCCCTGGTGCCCACCAGCACCAAGCCTTCTTGCTTGTAGTCAGGCTAAAGCCACGGCAAGGCACAGAACCGCCACTCTGGAGATCGTGTCTGTCATGACTGACTTTTCCATGAGCAGACAGCAGAGAGAAAATGTGCATCCTGCTCTATGAATTACCATTTTTGAGCTGTCTACCTGCAATCAAGCTGGGAAGGCACTCCCATAAGCCATCCCATTTAACTCTTGCCATTTTTGTAACAGCGTGTGCAGGTCGCAGAGCTCCAGTGCAGGAACAAAGCCATGGAAGCTGGCTTTCTCCACAGTTCCACATGGGAGTGATGAACCCCCCACCTGTCCTTATACCACCTCCCCATGTCACAGCCCAGGGAGGGGAAGTGCCCTTGTGAAGCCAGTGATGCAAGGGAAGACTGTGGTTAAAACTTGGAGCTCATCCCCATCGTCAGGACGGCAATCCTCATACTGTAACCAGCGTGGTAAGGAGAACAAGCCCCCCCAGTAAACACTTGGCACTTTTCCCCAGCATGAAGGAAGAGGAGGAAAATTTAAACACTTGGCACAGTTCCCCAGCATGAAAGAAGAGGAGGAAGAAGACCATTTCATCTTCAGAGTGTATACCACCCCTCACCGAGTCCTAGCAGGGATTTTGTAACACATCTTTGTACAAAGACAAACCAAGGACGTGAGCTGTTTCTTGTGTGCATTGCTGGTTTAATTCATCAGATAAGCTCCCTTCAGAGTCCATTTCAGGCAGCTCCAGAAACGACCTGGGAATGTCTAGAGCATCCTCTGCCTGCAGCTCAGGTGAGCTCCAGTCCAGCTGTGGGGGCCTGGGTACAGGTGCTGCAGTGGAATTGGGAGCTTGGCATGGATTACCCACCTCAGGACCTACCCAGGCACTGTAGAAGAGACATACTCTGACTTGCAAAAGGAATGTGAGGTATAAGAATTATTCTTCACCCAAGGAAACATCCCATGTTACTATTTATATTTTGTTCATATCTTCTAGGGGCTTGAATACTTCTGGATGCCTCTTGTTCCTTAAAATAATAATAAAAAAAAATAAAGAAAAAATGGGCAGATATCGAGAAACTGCTGGAAAATCCTAAAATGGCTGTCTTGTTATGAAAAAAATGAGAGTTTATTTCTCTCAAAAGTTTTTTGCAAAAATCTCTAATTGCATTACACGGTATTTTATTTCCTTGGAATTTCGTTTTTCTGTCAGACTTTGCTGAAAGGGATATTTTTCTTGTCAAATCTTGTGTAATTACAAAAATAAAGGCACATTTTCAGCTATGGTGGTGAAATTTCATTTGGAATGAAAGACATTAAAGAAATGTAGGTGTATTGATGTTGTTGCAAATAGTATTATGTAACAGAAATTCAGATGAAATGGACTCATAGGTCTTTACTGGAGGTGAGATTACTCATTTCCCAGTGCTCAACAGAACCAGCTGTCCCTGCTAACACCAATGCAGCAACTTCAGTGGACTGCAGGGGGAACTGGTTTGGGATACTGGTACCTCAAATTAATTCCTCCTTTCTTTTAGGAGTATAAAGGAACAAAACTCTGACTGGCAGAGTGCAGTGAGGAAATTAACTTAATTGCTGAAGCAATAATGCTTAATACAAATCATGACACACGAATAAAATCCAGGAGAAAGGAGCCTCTAGCTGCACAAGAAAAAAGCTCTGTGAGATTTTAAAATGTTCCCTCGCATGCATATATGCAGTGTTTTGTACAGTAACCATAAAAATGACATGGTTGTTTCATACCTTTCAAGCACAAGCAACCTGTTTTGACTTTGTAGCACTTGGTGAGTCATTAGAGAAACTGATCTTACTAAAAGCTTTGCTATTTCTCTTGTTCTAACTGAGATCACTAAAAAAAAAAAATTAAAAATAATAATAAAAGAGTCTTGGGTAAGATACATGCTGCAAAAACAAGATAATGTGCGTGTTCATTGTCTCCCAGTCCCTGGCATGTGCAGGTTTGGGTATCCAGATTGCTCTTTCTTTGCCATCCAGGGTAGGCACTGCCTCCAGAGTCGTTTATCAGAGGTGAAGACCATTGGATATCCTCTCCTCCTTTCCTGCAAGTGCATGGGGAGGGGAAATGAAGGTGTCTTTTTGCTCATTAATAGACCTGGACACTGGGTGACCTGGTGTAGCTGGTGTCTGTGGTGACAGCGGGCCATCCACAGGTCTTAGCCATGGCACACCTGGGCACGCTGAGCCTTGAGCCGGAGCTACAGATCCAGGCACTGAACCCCTCACAGGTCTCTTGGTTCACCCCCTGCCTGGGACCTGCCCACTGAGCCCTTCTGCCCTGCAGATCCCCTGCTCTGTGCCATCCTGGCCTCCACCCCGGCTGCTGCAGCCAAACTCTGCACGGAGGAACAGCACAAACTGGAGGAGAAGACAAAGACACCACAAAGACTTTGCCCAGAGTGCATGATCATATATACCTCTGCTTTCCTTAGTAATCAACCACCAGAACTCAGAGCACTTCACAGGAAGAAAAGCAACAACTAACACATAAATAAAGCATTGCATTCCTTCTCAATGTATTCCCCCCCCCCAAGCAATCAATTAATGTTTCTGCAACAAATGTATCAGCTCCTCTGAGTGGGAAAGGAGGGGTCTGATGTGAGTGTGAGGGGGCTCTTCTGCAGATGACACACCACAGAAAGAACTACCTCTCCTACAGGATGTGGCACATCGAATCCAAAAAAATGGAAGACATCCCTGCACTATGGAATCATCTTATCTCTGAATCCAAACATCTGTGAATGTTATTTACCTATTTTTGAAGGCTGAACAAGCAGCTTTGTGTGCAGAGAGGCAGCAGGATGTTGATTTGGTTCATTGTTCATACCTTCAATCTTACTCTGGCTGGTTGTGCACGGTATTTTGCTGTTGAGTACCAGTGGACTTTTTCATGGTGTCTGAAAGCTTGTCAATAAAAATAACTGCAGCAAGAAAAAGAACAGCTTCCCTATCGTGCAGCACTTTCAATTTGTCTCTTGATAGCAAGTGGTCAGGTGTCACTACTATAAAACCACAGCATTCTGGGATGATGAATAACCCGAAGGATAAATCCAGTATTGTATTCCTAGTCTTTCACATCAGATATGCAAGCCCAGTGTCACCGCTTTTCCCTTCAGTTTAACCAAGGTTGGTCTGTCTGCTTAAGCTGAATGTTCTTCTGACTCCTACTCCTTTCTAAAACTAACCCACTTCATCTGCTGCCTGAATAAAAAGCTTCGCGTTAGTCACGACATCTTCCTGCACTGTTTTATTCACAAAGTTTGACAGAAAAACACATGTTATGAAACCAGCTTTTAATGCCTGATGGAAATAGGTCCAAACCTGCCTGGGCAGCTGTCCTTCTGTGAAGCTGAAGACGGCATCAAGGGCTCCAATGCATTTTCACCCTACTTGATGTGTTGCCCCTGATCAGACCAAAGACCATCAAGTTGGGTGGTCCAGAGGCCCATCAAATCCAGTACTTCCCCTCTGACAGTGGTCAATAGTAGGTGTGTCAGAGCAGAAGAGGACAAATAAACTGTAGTGATTCCCATCACAGTATGTTCTTACCCTGTCTCAACCTGCTGCCTGCAGAATACTCGAGCCAGATGTTGTGTTCACAGTTTTAATAGCCCTGGAAGTTTTTTTCTTTTAGTATTTTGGTCATCTCATGAATAAATTCAGACTTTCCACCCCATATCTTCCGATGAGCAAAACATATCCAAGGATCATCCAATGAATAAACTTTCCAATAATCCACTTTCTTAACTTGCTTCATATCTTCAGTCTGATAATGCTGGAAGAAGTTGTCCAGAAAACATGCAGAATCTGCATCCTTGGAGGTATTCAAAACTAAGGAGGACAAATCCTGACCTATGCTGGACTTGCTTAAAGAGATGCTTGGACCAGATTACCTCCAGGGCTCTCTTTCAATCTAAATCATCCTATCTTTACAAATTCTCAGGGTGTTCACCCCCTTTTTTAGCAAAAAATAGTGAAATGCAATGAAGATGGTGAAGAGTCTGGAGGGGAAACCGTGTGAGGAGCAGCTGAGGGCACTTGGTCTGTTCATCCTGGAGAAGACACTGAGGGGGAGACCTCATTGCAGTTACAACTTCCTTGGGAGGGGCAGAGGATTGGCAGGCACTGATCTCCGCTCTGTAGGCACTAGGGACAGGACCCAAGGGAATGGCCTGAAGTTGTGTCAGGGGATGTTTAGATTGGATATTAGAAAAGGTTCTTCATCCAGAGGATGGTTGGGCACTGAACAGGCTCCCCAGGGCAGTGGTCACAGCACAAAGGCCTGACAGAGTTTAAGAAGCATTTGGATGATACTCTTAGGCACATGGTATGACTTTTGAGGATGGTCCTGTGCAGGGCCAGGAGTTGGACTTGGTGATCCTCGGGGGTCCCTTCCAACTCAGCGTATTCTGTGATTCTGTGAAATACTTCTTTCTTTTCACTTTCTTCTTAATCATTGGCCATGTCATTCACAAGCCCATGAAATACCTCAAACCAACATTCCCTCTCTGCCCGTGCCATCCCTCTCTTTTCCAGACTCAAGGGCGATTTTTCTGTTCAGCCTCTCCCGCTTGAAAAGGGTGAGGTGCTTTGTACCTTCCCTCATCCTTGCTGCCCTTCTCTGAACCTTTATTAATTCTACTTCACCTCTCCTTAGGCAGGGAGGAAGGACCAGAACTCCCTGCACTGTTTAAGAGGTGAGCAAACCAGGCACTTTCTGCTATGGAAAGGTGGTATATCCAGACTATTAGATAAACTTCTCCTAATAATCCCAGTTTGGTCAACCTTTGGAAAGCCATGAAACATTTTCTTCATAATAGTCTGAAACTCCTATTTCTCTCTCTTAAAGTTGTTCTTCATTGTAGTCTCATCTTACAGCATCCTCACTCCTCTTCTTTCCCCAACACTGGTGTTTGTGGGGCTGTGCAGAAGCCAGACAGTCTCAGCAGCAGCTGTCAGGGCACCAGAAAACTCCAGCTTGGAGGAGAAGGCTGTGGCTCCTTGGCAGCCTCAGCCAGTGTGGCTCCTTGGCAGCCTCAGCCAGTGTGGCTTCAGGCCACCAAAGCCACTTCTGTTGCCCTGCCCCACAGCCCTGCCCTCTCCTGCAGTACCACCAGGGCCCCTTGAACAATGTCCTGCCACACTTCAGAGCACTCCTCAGCAGAAACCATCTCCACAACAACAACAACAAAAGGTAACAGGCACTTTTCTTCCATATTAACACTTCAAAATGGCTCTGCAAAGGAGCAGAGAACATCTGAGCCATCGTGGGGATGGAGTGGGGCTGGGAGGGAGGGGCACATGGAGGCACTGCAGTGCAGAGGCAGCTGTTCCATCAGCTGAGGCTGCTGTGGGATGCAGCTGTGCTCACTCTTCCAGGAGAGGAGTCCCTGGAAGCTCATAGCCTGAGGAAGGAAGCTGCTAATGAGCATCTTCCCTTCTTCCCTTTCTCACATGCAAAAGTACAATTCTTTTAATGGCAAATGGTAATAACTGTGATATGTCATGATTACACCACACTTTTTTTACTTTTTTTCACGGCAAATCTTTGCAGGCTTTATGTCCTCACCAAGCTGTGTGAGGTATCTAACACTGAAGGCAGAATTTATCTAACAGATAAATAAGGTGAAATTCAGGGAACTAAAACTATGTGATTGAGTTCACACAGTCCTGTAGGAGCAGTCAAGAAGCAGGACTTAAAGGTCTGTCTCAAACTTCATTAATGTCTTAAGGCACTGGAAAAACTGCTTGTACAGAAAGAAGAATTCCTCCAGGTAATACTGCTGGGGAGGAGAGTGAGGAGAAACCTGATGAGCCTCTGAAGCAGACACCTAATTCCTTTTTGTGCTTTTCAGTCCCCTTATCAATAGTCTTATCTTTTAGTATCTGTAGCCTTTCATTCAGTTTCTCTTCCCTAAGAGGGATGGCTCAGGTTAGATGCCTCACACAGATTGGAAAAACAATTTTCTGTCTGGGTCAGACTACTCCTCTTTTACAGGTTTCTCTTCCGAGATCCCTCCAGACTTCTCTTTCTTCTCTTCAGAAATCTGAAAAAGATAAGCCCTGCTCTTCTAATAGTGAGGAGACATCCTGCTCCCAGCCGAGGGCCTCTGCTCTCCAGCTATGGGCCCTGCCAGCAATCGTCACGGGCTTGACTCAGGAAAGCATTTCGAAGTTTTAGTCCATCTATCCCCATTCAGGAAAGCACTGTAGTCAGGAACACTTCAGCTCACTCACAGACCCACTGTACTGTCAATGAACTCTTGTAGAAAATGAGCGTCATACCCACAAAAACAACAAAGCAGAGTAAGTGTAACACAATTGGTGGGACTTCCGTGTTTGTTTAAGGTTTTAATTAGTCCATATTTTTATATCATATGACTTCAAAAATGTATTTGTTCATGTAATTAGAGACTGTACTTAGGCACAAGGCAGCCAAATTCAGACTCTGTGTGCAACCTGAATGTTGTCATTTCCTGGTATCTGTTTAAAATACATTCTTAATGCATTCTTTTATAGGTTTATTTCCCCCAACTCTTATTCAGTAAAGTATTTTAAATGATTAAAAAAAATATGAGGAGACAACAAGAGAAAACTGAATTCCTAACAGCTAAGGCAATGATAATACCTCTAAGGAAAGGTCTTTTTCTTTGCATACTCTGGGAGCTACAACCACACCAAAGACAAAAATCAGCAATAGCCTTGTCTAGCTTTGCAGAACCAGATCACAACCAACTACCATCAGGAACTTAGAGTGTCCCACCAAATGCTTTCCACTTGTTGATCTCAAAGTGAGTTAAGAATAAAGGCAAATATTACTGTCTGCATTTTACACTCACACAAAGATACTGTTTCCAAAGAATTGAAGGGAGATATCTTGAGGGGAGAGGTCAGGAGCAGTAAAGTCATGGAGCAGCACAAGGCTCGTCTAAATCCCAAACCAAAGCATGACCATCCCTTCAAACATGTTGCCTCCTTTGGAGTTTTCTTTCAGCAGAGGATACTCTACTATCCTGTTAGGGCACTTTGTTCCATTACAGTAAAAGCCAGAAGAATAAGATGGAGGCAGTTCTCATTGCTAATCATTTTTTTTCTGCTGTCATTGACTTACAAGTAAACCACAGCCTGCTTTTGCACCAAATATTACTAAAAAGGAATAGTGCTACTTGCACTCTGAGTGACACAGGTCTGACTCAACCCAGGCCCACTGGACCCTTAGGTCCCAAAGGCAAGCAGGGCCCAAACCACACTCAGCACCTCTTTCCCTGTGCATTGAGCACAGAGGACAGGGTCATGGCTCCCATTACTCCCCCAAAATGACAAAAACAAACCAGATTTCAATTTCATTTTGTTTTCAGGCTGCCCTGCATATTGCACCTTCTGTAAGAAAGAGCAAGAGCTTCCCTCAGGCTCTCCCAGGAAGACCTTGTCCCGAAGCTGTTGCAGAGGAGAAAAATGTACAGATTGTTTTTCTTTTACAGGAACATGATGTGCAGAACAACGTGCTTGGCTCCAGAACCCAACGATAAGGCAGGATGCGGGAATTGCCTCCCACTCTGGCCACGAACCCAGAACCACATCCTCTCTCTCAGGAACGACCCACTGTTTTTTCCTCTGTTGCCTACTACCAACCACGAGAGTGGTGGACATCCCACTCCAGCCTGAAAGGGATTGTTTACCTTGTTATGAATACCATACCTCAGAGCCCACAACTAGTCGATTCACAGCCCCTGTAACCGGAGTGCAGAGATGCACTCCTGCTCTGTGAGGTCTCCTTTCCCATCCTGCACCAGATTTCTGCCTCTGATAGTTCAACAACATGCTCGTCAGAACAAAGAAATACTAATGCAACCACTTTCCTGATACTCTTGTTTTTAACTAGACAATGGTCTTTTCATTTCCCCCATATTAAATCTGATGAGATGGCTTTGCTTAAACCTGTACGCTCATATGCATATTTTCATGCTGAGACAATGTTTAATAAGCTCAGTCCTGCCTAACTGAATAACTTCTATCCAGCAGGCATTGCTTAGGTAGGTTCACAAACCTTGAAAGGAATTACCTGGATGTTCTTCATTATTATGGCAGCATCCCTAGTAAATAGGGAATCACGGTTGGAGTTCTAACAACACTGTGATCATTCCCATCTTCCTATATCAGCAATCCCACTAAAGCCCAGGGCAAGCCTACCCTAAAGGGAGAAAGTAGTGATCATTCAATACCACCATCATTCAGCTAGAAACTTATGCAAGCTCTGGAGAGGCTCAATTTCCACAGTGAGTATTGTTCTCACTAAAATAAGACAAAACTCCATGAAGAACAAGCCCTTTTTACAACTGTGATGGAATCCTATTCTCATGTACTCTAACAAAAGGATGAAACCCAGAACAGTCAAAGTTGACAGGATAAATTAATCCCTCTTAATATTTGTCCTGCACTTTAATCTCAAATGTCACTAACCTACATTTGTTTAAGAACAATCAACTGGTCTCTATTTCAATAGTGGGTTTATATGCTCTAGAATCAATTTTCCCTATTTGTACTCTCTTCCATCCCTTCACGAGTTTAATCTCCTTATTTAAAAAAGTGCAGGAACTATAAATATCAGAAAAAGCAAACCTTTCAGCCATGAGGCTGAGTGGAGACATGTATATCAGTAAACACATTTCCTGAGTAATAGCACACTGCACAGTTTGTAAAATGCAATTACGCTGTAGCAACTCTTATCAGGAAACATATTTACACTGATTTCTTGTAGCAATAGATCAAAGAACTTATTTTACTGACCTATATCTGTATTTAATTGTACAGCAGCTTCTGACATAAATAAGCAAATTGTCTTCCTTTTTCTGAATAATTTCCTACTAATGGACAGCATTTTCCCTGACATAGAAGCTTTGCAAAGATTAATTTTTGGAGACTAAAAACTGGTGTCTGAACTTCATATTAACTCATTGTTGGAAAACTGCAGACATCTGAAATATTGGCTGCCTGTAGAGAAAAAGAAGAGCAGTACACACAATCAGGCCACCATCCTGAGTAGACACTGGCAGGTGGACTTGTCACAGAAATAACTAGATTTTTTTTCTCCTGTCTGTTTTCTCTTTTGTCTCTACCCACACATAAGACTGTCTAGAAAAGTGTAAATAATATTTATCCACAAGAGGAGGACCGAGGAACATGCAAGGCTCCCATATCCTGGCTCCTATTCCTTTAGCAGCCAGGGGTGTGCAGAGTTTCTGTAATTCCCAGCCATCCAAACAGACTTTCATTGAGACAGGACCTCCAGTGCAGCTGAGCAGCTGATGGCCACTCCTTTATGGGGGATTTAAAACACTCTGTTTCCATTCCAATCCCTACAGTGTAAGGACTCCCCATGTGGGACACATCACTTCTTGACTGCTGGCCTTCGTGCAGCCCTGCTCTTTTAAGGGCCCTGAATCATTTGGTTGCTTCAGCAGAGATAGGAATCCCTACAAGTGCCTTTGAAGCCATTGGCAGCATGCTCCAGACAGCATCAGCTGAGGGTTTCTGTGATTAATTATTCCAAGAGCAACTGGGATGAGATGAGGGGTCACAGGGATGAAACTTTACTGAGGACTGAGTGGAAAGGTCCAAGTCCACAGAGCAGCACAAGGAACTGGTCCTTCCACCTCTTATTCTCTGGAGTCGCCATGGAAATTTCTATTAAATGATTTTTGTTAATAAATACTGACACGTTAAAAATCAGTCATTGTTATGGAAATACAGATGTTAAAGTGAAATTTTTGGTAAAAACCACAGCTTCTGTTGCTCTAGGAGCCAGCATGCGCCAATGAGTTGGTCTAGGGATTTCAATTTCAGACGTAGTTGTGCTCCTGAGCATTGTTTGAAAGAAAGGAGAAAGCATCTTTTCCAACCCCACCCACTGGAGTAGTCTCCACATTTTGTAAATAAAAACCACTTGAAGCATCTGAGTCTCCCTCATCCCAGGGGAGTGCCCAAACCCACACAGACAGCACCACTCACAACTTATATGTCCAGAGACGTTTAAGGAGGCCCATCACAGAGCAGCTGATGGACTCATGTCAGGGCAACCCCTCCTGGCATATGAGAAACCCAGCTCAAGCCAATAAAGGGTTTAAATCTGTTTCTCTAGTAGTCCCAATGTGAACAAGCATCAGGCTATCACCTAGTCCAGAGCAAACTCACTCTTTTTCCCTATTTGGAGAATACTTTTAGGGATCTGCTTCATTTTGGAACAGCATGGGAACATTTCCCACCCAGCTCTGTTGCTTAAATATGTTCGTGAAAATGGCAGAACCAGCTGCTCTCAGGTTTCCTTTGACAAAATTAAAAGCAGGCTGGAAAAATGATAAATCTTTGCATTAACTTGCAATAATTACAGCTAATTCGTTACAGCTAATTAAAAAATGCAGGTCATTTATTTGTGCTAACTCACCTTTCAGGCAAGGAATTTTCTATGTCTGTGACACAGGCTTCATACAGGTGGAAAAATAATTCATTTAACTTGTTTAAGTTAGTAACATCATTAATCAATGGAAGTCCAAACTGTGATGGAATTTTGTGGATTTGAAATAGACTTACCTGCCAGCAAAACCAAAAGATCACGTTCCAGCTTCACAAAACCCTGAAGTCAACTATCCCTAGCCTGTGGTTATTATGGGGAAAAGACACTGATACATTTATCACTTGAACTGTGTGTGGAGGTAGATCTGTGTCAGCAGACACTGCCATATGTGTCTGGCTTTGCTGTCATTTCCTACAGAGGTGCTCACAAGTCTCTGAATGACATTTATGGAGCTGTGCAGGAGAGCATCACATGTGCCCCATTAATTCTAAGAGGAGATGTGTGGCTGTACTTTTTTTTAAAATATATCCCATCATAACTTACATTGTCTAAGCATTTTGCATTTTCAATGAGTGATGAGACAGAAGTAGGATAAGAACTGCTTATGGTTAATAGCTGAGCTTGCAGAATGTTTGAAGAAGTTATTTTTACTTGAAAGATGGAAAGAAACTGTCAAAAGCAGCCATGGTTGGGATGAAGAATAGGTTATATCTGTGCCTACCTCTATCAAGTGAAGTTTCTTTTTAGCTTTGCTCTGGGAGGAAGATTGGTTTGAGAGGTTGGTGTATTGATTGGTTATTTTCTCTAGCCCTGAATATTTCAATGTTTGCATTATGGACACAGAAACATATACCTTGGAGTGACAGGAGTAATTTCCTAGTTCAGGGGTTCTGCAGCCACACAGGAAAAGCACTGCAGGTCAGTTGACAGGGAAATCAAATAATCTGGGCTCAGTTTCCCTGAGAATAAGGAAAGATACATATTCTGGAAATGCGGGCCAGTGGATTTAAGTAAGTGGGGAAAAAAATGAAAATATTTAAGACATGGTTTAAAATCACTTGCCAAGTTGTTTTGGTTTAAAAACAGAAAAGCAGCCACTGTACGTCACTATCTTATACAAGTCAGGCTGTCTGGCCGTGCTCCCTTCATGCAACATCTCACAGTAATCTTTACTATTGTTATTATTAACCTGAGTAAAGCTATTTTTCAGGTTAGGAAAAAAAATTCCCAGATACCAAAATATTAAAAAAGTATTCGTTACTACTTTTGAGAAAAACAGTGATGTTTAAAATGATCTGTTAATCCATATGTGCTTTGAAAGGTGTTAATGTGAGTTAACTAACGCATTTTGAAAACACCACAATTTCTTTTCTCAGTCCACGTGTGTGAAAAAGAAAGGAGGAAGCCCAAGATATTAAAGAAAAATTCCAGTGGATGCTGAGGGATACAGTGGTCCCAAAGAGCCCACTGTTGTCCTCACTAAATATGACTTAAAGTTCCTTTTACACCAAGACTGTAGGGAAGGAGAGGGTCTCTGGTGTGCTGTGCTATATAATGTCAGGCAAACTGCAGCCTTTTTTCGAGCCCAGCACCCAGCATTTGTGGCAACCAGGTTGTTCATTTAACATGTACTGGCTTACTAAGTAAAGTAAATTAAAGACTGAGGTGGCAACAACGATAAGCAGCAAATTTGTTTGTTCAGTAGGGAGCTGAAACGTGTCGGCTCATGCTTTGATCAAGTTAAATTGAGAGGTTTCAAAGTACACACAGGAAATGCTCCAACAGATTAACTTTGTCCCTGGAGGTTCGTCCGAGCCACTTTTCAGCCTTCTGCACTCTGTTATCTGTTTCAGCAATTCTGTAACTTTAACCTCAGAAAATCCACAGAGAAAAGTGACAGTGTTAAAGGTCAAGGGTTGACTTCTAGGGTGATGGGCATAAAGTCTTGGGCTTAGGAGACAGGCTATTGGGCAGTTGTTGGTCCTTTACAAAAAAAAGGAAAAAAAAAAAAGGAAAATTAAGTGGTTTTAAAAATCATTTGCTTTAAATGCAGTTAAGATGGTAAATCACTGCTGCAAATCAGTGCTGTGGAAATCAGCACCTTGAAGCCTGGTTCCTGAAAGACCTGAGCCTCAAACTCAATTGACTTCAGTTCAGAGAAGGAGCAAGCTTTCCCTGAAATGCTCCCCATGGACAGGTGTTTATAAATAAACACTTCCCCACAAATGGGTTCTCTGCTGTCTGAAATGGTGCCTGTTCCTACTGCAGCCCACCTCTCTGCGAGCAGGGTGTTTTTGCAAAGCTTGTAGGAACTTGATTTTCTTTGAGAGATCAATTGGCTGAAATTTGTCAATAGGTTCAAAAGATTTCAGAAGTGACGAAGATACAAGCGCAACACAGCAGGATTGCATAAGCCTCATTTCTGCAGGAATCAGGATAAAAAGTTGCAGCAACATAAAAATAAATAACTGAGCAGGCATAATTTCTGAAAAATGCCAGCAGCTAGCCAAAATTTCACTTCTGCTGAGGGCAAAAGGAAAGGGGAGAGCTGTCATTTTCCTCAGTGTTCAGGTACTTTAGCCTGTGATATCTGCTTTTTGAGAAGCGAGGACATTTCACACGTAAAGACATTTCTCTCTGAAGTAAGGAATCTTCTTATCCTACGAGGGAACAATAAAACCTACTGAAACTGGTAGATGAAATGGCATTTTTTTTCTGTTGCTAATAATTCATTTAACTCATGGCAGCGACACAGATCTATTCGTGGAGCTCAGTGCTGCTAATGCTGTCTTTCATCCATCGTACGAAGTGTTTAAAGCTGACAAGTTGTTTCACTGTTAGGGGGATCAATGCAAACACAACCATACAGATCAGAGAGGTACCTACATCTGCATGGTGAAATAGCCTCCATGGCCTTAACACTTCTGAGTGTCCAAGCCTGATCCTAAAGGGAGCTAACTGGAAAAATCCCACTGGAGTTACTAAATCTGAATTAACTACCAGTACAGTTAGTACACAGCATCTCCTGTGCAATTCAGGAGATAATGCCTGTAAAATCCCTTGCAAAACATCTTTGTCTGAGGTGGGGTTTGATACACTTGAAAAATATCTAGTTTACTTGAAAAATAATCCAACATCCTAAGAATATTAAAGTCAGACATTTTGCAGTATTGAAGAGTATAATCATTTCTCATTTTATGGATGACCTATGGCACCATAGAATCAGCGAATTATTTTCTCATCAATATAGAACCAGCTAGAAAATCCTGCTGTTTGGGAGAGCACAACCCCTAACCCAGGGAAATGACCTATTGACTGAAAAACAACAGCAAATCTAAGTGGTCTGCTAGCCCAGTTAATTTGTTCTGATACATTTCCCTTTTGTAGGAGTTAAATATTAGAAACTTCAGTTACAACCTCAGAATCCCACAAATACCTGATTCTCTCCATCTTCAGTTCAGCTTTGTGTTTAAACAGTGTTGTCTTCTTAGGCATCTTGTAGATTTTAAATCCTGTCACATGTAAGGTATTTCCCTTTAAAGAAGAACACTCGTACAAACGGGGAATTTTCATTCTCTCTGATAAATTGGGATGCTGACCAGGAGTGCTGCTGATTGCTGTGCCCAGCATAATATGCCGTGGCAGAGAGGGTTACATATTTGTCACTGAAGAGAGAGATTAAAATCAAATGGTTCCTGCACATTTCCTCTCTTATTTAATATTTTTATTTGCACTCTTCTCTCTGCACAGTCTTCTGGACAATCCCTTTGTGCTTATGGTTTTCCTGACCCCTTCATTATCCTACATTAACTTCTTATTAAAGACTTTCCTGCTGTGAAACCTAGAAACTTTCTTCCTTCCCCCAGTGAGATCTTAACTTAGAAAGAACAGTTATAGCAATAATTCAATTGGGGGAAGAAAAAAATAACACAGCTGCTTAGCCATGCTATTCAGCACTAATTTTTTTTTTCTTTTCAACCTTCTTACTTAAATTTTTCACCTTTTTTTAGGAATGGAAACTGTGTGGAGCAGAAATTTGGTTCTCAACTTTGTTGAAAACACATAATACTAATTATTCATGCAAAAGTAGTTCTAAATTTAAACAAAAAGTAAACCGCAACCTGAAATACTTTTTTTTTTTTTTAGAGATAGCAATCACTGCAGACAATTCAGCTCAATTTTGACTGTTAGTGCACAAGCTTAGCTTCTTGAGATAGATCAAAAATACTCCCAAAATAAACTTTTCTACAGCATTTCCATTACAGCCTTAAAAAGAGCTGGAGACGAAGAATCTTCGAAGTCCGTTGCACCAAGGCAAGAGGTCAAAGTGCTTGTACAAATTGGTAAAGAAGCCATGTTTTATCAGTGACACTGCAATCACAGACGTTTGATTTCTGTTTGTAGGACAAGGTCCTCTCACTGATGGAGAACCCACCGGGCAGGCAAAGAAAGGGATCTTTGTCTGAGCAGCAGCACATGACAGGCATCCCTGTGACTGCCCGACTGACGCAGCTCAGGCTGCCCCGGCTCGGGCTCTCCCAGCTCTTGCTGTGTTCCACTCCCATGAGCTGGAGCCTGCTCAACTCTTCACCAAAAAAAAACCCAACAAAAAAAAAAACCCAAACCAAAAACCAACCCACTACAACAGCCTTTGAAAGAGGTGGCTGTGTTCACTGGCAAAACAAATAGAGAAAAGAAGAACAAACTACGGCCCCCTGGGCAGTGCTTGGCCTGGCTGTTCCCAGAACAAGCTCATTTCTAGATTGCAGCAGGTATCTTTCTCAGAGCTGAAGGGCTCTCCAAGGAAGTGTTTTTCTTTTTTTTTTTTTCCCCTCAGGCATTTCAATGGGAAAGTTAAAAATAAATGAAACAAATCAATGCCTTTTGGCTGCCGCTGTTTCAGCTGATGCCTCCTCTAGCAAAACACAAGCTTGATATGCCTGAGAGCTCTTCATGAGAGGAAAATGGGCTTCTCCACACAAGATTTTACAACTGCAGCCTTCCTTCCTTATGACTTTGAGTAATGTTTTGCCTCTGAATGTTTATGTTTCCCAGCTATCAGTGAATATATTAAATAGCTCTTCTGTGCAGTGGGAAGCAACCTAACAAGCCTGAGCTACACAAAGCCACTGGGAGAGTTTACAAATGCTTGGAGAGCATGTGATGAGCAATCCAGGTGGATGGTACCACTCAAGGAAGTCCTCTGACAGAGCCAGGGACAGCACCGTGCCTGGAGAGGAACAGACAACCAGCCCAAGCAAAAGGGGCATCTTAACCTCCAGCTGAATGTAGGTACCCAAATCTGTGGTCTTGGTTGCAGTCTTACTAGGTCTGAGGAAAAATCTATAGGCAAAAGAGGGCAAGGTGGGCTGATCTGGGTTTTACAGGACCAGTCTTACTCTAATTAGGCACTGCAGGAAGCGGGTGAGTAGAGGAATAAATAGTATGTTGACCCAACAGACAGCTGGGGAAGAAAGTAATCTCATTTGGGTTAAAATTGTATGAAATTCTTGGGTTTGTGTGGTTTGATTGGCTGGGACAAAACAACATCGGAGGAGACTGAGAGGATTGAAGATGATTTTCTAGAGAAGTGCCATCAGTCTGGAAATAGAGTCCAACCCCATCAGTATCCCCCAAGAAATTCAATTCAGCTCTTGCAGGGAGTAGAAATTTAGTTCTCCCTCCAAGGCAGAAGCTAAAAGAGGGGCTGGAGACGTGCAGTGCTGTATTAGGTACAGAGACATCAGGAAAAACTAGTGTGTGCATCAACTTCCCAGCCACTACAGAATGACAGGGTGAATGCCACATTTGTAAGTGATCCTAAAAACACCAAATGATTTTGTGAAGGAAGCAAGTGGCAGCAGAATGTTTTAAAAATCCTCTCATACTGGGTATTTTCCTGTGTTTTTGCAAGAATGGAGTGGCACAAATGTCATTAATAAATAGCCCTCTACTATCAAAGATCTCATAAGGATGAATTAAAAACTGCCCTTAGGCACTTCACGGGAAGCCAGAAATCATTTTTGGTGGTATAAGGGGTAAGAGGATTTACATACAGGATATTTTAGTAAAAAAAAAAAAAAAGAAAAAAAACCAGAAGAAGAGTACAGCCAGAGGCTGCTGCCCTGCTGGTCAGGGTAAGGGTACAAAGTTCTTCATTCCACAAAATCTATCTCACCGGCCAGAATTTAGTCTGAGATTGCTCAAGTCTGTGAGCAAACTGTGGAGGGACAGCAGTCCACAAAGGATGGAACTCTTCAGAGATTGCCTGTGAAACAGGAGTAGGTGATGAGAGCAGAGCAGAGAGCCACAGCCCAGCAGGTAAGACATCGAGCACTTCACAGCACAGTCCGGGGACTTGAGAGGCAACACCTCTGCCCCATGGCCTCTGAGTCCAGGTGACACAGTGCCAGCACAGCACAGCGTCACTACACATGCAACCAAAGCAGTCTGGCCTGTCCTCTGTCTGGGGGGATCACAGAACTGACTCAGAACTCTGTCCAGGAAAACCCATATCTGTTGGAGGAGGCAGTTGAGGCTGGCAAGGCGATGCACCAGAACTGGAGCCAAAGAGTCTTTAGGTCACCATGAACACCTTCCAGATTGGATGTCCCTCAAACCCTTTTAACTTTCAGTTGTGTCCTGTGAAGGCCATGCTGGTCAGAGATGGGCACTGGGCTGGGCTTCTCCTCCCACAGCACTCAAACCTGTCAGGCACAGCAGGACACCCTGCTTGACCATCCTCTGGTGGTCACTAGCTCCTCCTGCTTCATCACCTCCTGCCCAGCTTCCCAACCATGGAACTCAGCCAGGCAGCGCCCAGGGCATGGAGCCAGCCCTTCTTCTCCCTCTGTCTCCCTCCAAAATCCCACAGTGGTCTAGCAGACAGGGACAGCAGCATGGGGCTGGCTAGCCCCAGGCTTCCTGACCCTTCAAGAGGAAGGCGGCAGGCCCTCTTACACCATGCTTCAATAATTTACTAGACAGGCACTAACAGCTTCCCCCTCTGTTGCAACAAGCAAGTCAAAAACAGTAGAGCAGAAGCATCCATCTCTGACATTCCTGCAGGTTTTCTGTAATGGATCACTTTTGATTAATTAGCAAAACAAGTTTGAAACAGCCTGCAGGATACTTGGTGTGTGCTTATGTCTCAAACTGGAACAGGAAACTGAATCTCTCTCTATAAAACACGAACATAAAAAATCTGCCCTTATTGTTTCCAATTTCACAGGGGTCCTCTTTTCTCTGCTGTCCATGTAGAAAAGAAAAAGATACATCTATAACATCTTTGTTATCATGCTAGACATAAAAATGCAAAAAAATATATTTTTTGGTTCACCTTTCCCTCTCTGACCTGTGAGCACAGAGCCACTGCTCGACAGAAAGTAGCACAACCACACAGTGAGCCATTTCTCCTGTAGCTTTACTGTCTAGAGTTACATCAGTTACAAACTGAGCCAGGGACTGGCTTCCTACGGCTCGTTACCAGCTCGACACTTGATGCACAGCTTATCATGGACAAAGTCCCACGATGCTGAACGTGGTACCAATCTCAGCCTGCACGGGCAACACTGACTCTGGAGTCTCTTGAACAGCAGCACGCAGTGTAAAAAAAATCGTCTTGAGATGCTCACTCATAAACTTTTTGTTAATTTTATTATATGTTGCCAAAACCATCAAAAAAAAAACCCAAACCAACAAACCATGAAAGACAGCAACTTTATCCTTTTTTTTTTTTTCTTTTCCTGAAGAATTAGTCTCAGGCCTTGCACGCTTTCCCACGCTCGCAGATTGCGGGTTATAAATGCGTGGGAGTAATGCAGTTTCGATCAGTCAGGTAGGCTGGGTTTCTGTTAGCTGGCTGCATACCTTTGAGCCCTATCAGCACACAGTGATCAGTGGAATTCCTGGCATTTTTGTCATAGCATCAGAGGCAGTACTTTACAGAGTAAATACCAATGACCTGCTGTTCTGTCAGGGCTCTGTACTTACCTTTTATTTTCAAGTCAAAGGTTAGGCCTATTTATGTAAATCCTCAGCCATGGGCCAAGTAATCTGACCTCCTGGTTTTCATTCTCCTAATTGTTTCAGGTATTTTTCTTGAAAAGTTTGGTCAGTTAAAGCTATGGATCTTTTTTTTTAAGGCGCCTTTGAAGGGCTCTAGGGGCTTTCATAGCCCACCCAGTTTGCAAAGTGGAAACATCAGTGACCTGATGCCCTGGGCACTTATTTAAAATTCATTACCAGGAAATAAGGTTTTGATATATAGCCCCTCTATGCTGAAGAATATCTTAGGGAGCACATGCATGCCATTTTTTACTTTGGATTATGTGATCTTTGAAGCCACATAGAGAGGCAATAATAAATTATACTCCTGTTTGCCCTTCATTTCTAATAAGAAAGTTATTCAGCTGTAGATAGCTTTAACTTCCCACATACTGGCCACTGCTTACAATTCCTTTGTTACTTCACGCTTTCCCATGCTATTTTATTCATAAAACGATGTCCAAAGCTGTATAACAAGAAAAAGACATTTACTGTTTTTTCAAGCCTTTTCTCTGAGATTCAGCCCTGCTTATATTCTAAGATTAAAAAGCAAGATGAATATCTTCTGAATAAGAGAGAAATACAGCCATTTTACTCATACATAAAGGAGTACAGCTACTCCAGATTTTGTCCTATCACCCATGGGTATAGAAGCTGTGTATTTCCCGTATGACCAAGAATAGCCATAGATAGCTCCACTGTGGTAGTTATTCTCTCCTCTTTTCAGGTATATTAGAACTTGAAACGCTTATCATATCATTGCTTCTACTTCTGACCACGGATAAGCCACATAAAATGCATGCTATCACATTTCAGCATGTATTCCTGCCCTATTCTTCCTCCTGTTAAGTGTCACTTTGAGGTATGCACTGGCAAAAAAGGATAATTACATATATAAGAATAATATGTTCTTTAAATGGTGCTGATACCAGAGCTCATGCTACTGTCAGAGAGCAGCAGCTCTAAACTGGAATTTGGCTTCTGCATTTTAGGCCTGTGGGGACTAAAAGCACAGTCTGAGAGCTGAAGTTTCAACTTCTGGGGCATTCATTATGCAGCTAATTCTCCAGGTGTATACCTTTTAATTATTGGAATAGTCATTTGTCTGCTCCTGGTGAAAAAAAGGGAATGTAAGAAATCAGGCTAAGTGAGAAGCACCATTTACATTCTTCACTGCTATGTGCTATTCCCTTGAATTAAAACGTTCATTTTTAAAACCCTCAGGTAACTACAGCCTCATTCTGGGGAAAAAAAAATAATCCTGCATCCTATACCCAGAAAAAAAGGAACACAGGAAACATGAAGGAAAGAAGGTCAAGTCCCTCCATCTGAAACCATTAGTAGGTAAAACACATAGGCTGGGCTAGAGTTAACAGAAATTGCCAAGGCAAACAGATGAGAGATGGAGGCATAAAATAATGACAGTGGCTGGCAAGCGGAAATAAAAGTCAAACTGTCAAAGAAGGTGAAATTACAGTCGGGCTCCCAGTCCTTCACAAAACATGGAACCCACACTTACGAGAGAAATTGTATGTTGGGACTTCTCCCCACCTTTCAGGATTTCCCAGGCCACTTCCCACGCCTGGCTGCAATTGCTCAGTATCTCTGCAGCAACTGCAACTATTACTTTACATGCCAAATTTTGAAAATGCTTTGACTTTCTTTGAACTGAAGGAGTCGTCATTGTTCAGTAAGGCAAATTCCCAGAGGACACCATTTGAGACCATGCTCTGAAGCCTTGCTTCCTACTGGTAATACCCAAGTGCACATTTCTAGTGATACTTCTGGACCCCTTAAAGGAGAAGACAGGACCAAATGGTTAGCAGTCAGAGCTCTGTTTCTTTTCATACATAGCTATCTTCCTAACATTAAACGGATGTGACTGTGCAGCCTACCCATGCCCAGATGAGTGATGTCAAGATTCACCACAAGCACTTTTAGCACATGTAGTCAAATTCTCCATGCCTTCACCAACACTGAATGCATCGTGCACATTGGGTTACAAAACACACAAAGGGAGGGCATAGAATAAAACCCATGAGTTTGGGGGCAGTGAGATCTTCTCTCCTTGGGACCAACCAGCACAGGATGAGGCCAGGGCACTGATACCAGCTCATTTGCCTTCCCAAGGTATGCCCAGATTAAGCCAGCATCACCCCAGCTGCATAGCAGGGAGTCTTTGTACCTCTCTATATGCCTTGTATGCAAAGTCCAGTTAAGGAGTCCATGCTCAGATAAACTGGGATATAACATACAACAGGGGACCGAGGGGCTATAAGTGGATGCAGAGGAGCAGCAGAAAGGGTGAACTCCTGTAAGCTCTGGTTCCCCAAGAGTCTGACTAATCCAAGTCCTGTCACTTCCTTCTCACCCCAGCCACAAATTCCAGCCAGCTGTTGCATGCCAGTGCAAGGCCTTGCTATGACCCTGCTGTGAGCTGGTTCAGGGAGTTAAACCAGATAAAAAGTAACTCTGCAGGAAAAAGCTGAGGTCTTTGAGAAGTTTAGTTCCATGAAGTGACTCATGTCAACTTCATGCAAATGTCAGTGCTGGCAAGGAAAGAGGGAGCAAAGTTCAGGACCAAACTATGAAAGCTCTGAATTTAGATAGGCCTAAATTGATTTGGACACAAGGCCTTAGACAGAGAGCTAAACTAGTCTGTGTAACGTCACAAGCATGAAATAATTGCCCAAACTACTGCTCACATTCCTATTTACACAGCAAGTCCCTGCTCCAGAAGAGTTCATGAGGACACATTTTTCTGAGGCAACATACATTTTTCTTCTATGCAGAAAAAAAAATTTTTCTTCCAGACACCTCTCAAATGCATCTGCCAGCTAAGCTGCTTGACCCTTGATTTTTCTGCTGGGTCCCTAAGCAGATATAAGAGCTGAACCCCATGGGCTGTTCAGCATAGCTTGAACAGCTGATCAGATCTCTGCCAGCTTTTACAGGCTTGTTGAAAGACAAAAAGAGCATTCCAGTTCAGCTCAGTTAGGCTAGCTGAACCACAGCATTCCCAACTGAGTCCAGCAGGTTTTGACTCAGCGCTATTGTTCTTAGGCACATGGTAGACACAACTCTTACTTGCTTCCTATTTTGTTGTTTTGTTTTGTCCTAAAGCATTGCCTCTCATTCCTCTCTCATTCTTGGCACTGTTTCATGGGATTTTGTGTTTTAAACACACAGCTCTCAGAACCAACAATTCTTCCACAGATATTTCCACTTCCCTCTGTAGTCATCCCTTTTCTCTTTAGAGACAGCATGATCTTATATCACTTTTGACTAAAAGATACATGATCCTTGACAGCTTCTTGGCCTTACTCCAGGAAAGCACAGTGTTTTTATTTACTGTCCATGTAAGCCTGCCTGGAAGTCATAGATAGAGACATAAGCCATTTTCTATTTTGTTTCATTTACCAGTAAAAAGTTTTCAATGTACTTACCTCAAATGTCCACCTCTACAAGTTAACTTATGTTTTCCTACTCAGTCTTTCACAAGGCTTCTGATTTTGTGATACACACGACCCTGACATTAGCTCAGTTGGTTAGAACATGTTGCTAACAACAGTAAGGTTTGTGGATTTGATCCCTGTACAGGCCATTTTTAAGAGTTGGACTTGATGATCCTCGTGGGTCCCTTCCACCTCAGAATATTCTGTGAAGTCTGAGATGCACACAGCAGCCTACCTACCCAGTGACTGGGTTATCTTGTTTAAAACCCCATCCTGATCCTCAGTGCTTTATATGGTGTTACTGCTATGGCACGGTCAGTTTTGTCGTCTTGGTCAAAGGCACAGAACTCGTATCCCACGTCCTGCTGATGCTGTAGCATTTTGCACCCTTCCTCGACATAGACCAGACCCCAGAATTACAGAATTTAGCCACGGGATACACATCTATGCAACTTTAAGAGCTCTGCCTCGAGGCCCAGTTGGGCACAGACGCACACACATCCCTGATGCCCCAGCATGACCCATGGGTGGGGGCCTGGTCCCAGAGCTATCCCAACCGGTGTACTGCTTCCCTGCCCACATGCAGCCGGGCTTCCTTCTCCAGGAAGGCAGGGTACACGCTGGCATGGTGCAAACTGGCTCGTCCACACAAGCAGACGTGTGGGCAGGAGCCCTGCCTGTGTGGTGCATTGCAGCATATCCCACAGTGTACAAACAGTCCCTGTGCTCGGGACAAAGATTTTCCCTCAGAGAAGGTGTGAGGACAGTAAGAGTGGAAATGCCTGTGCAAGCCTGCATAGCTGCCTTAATCCCATGACACAGCCTCTCTCATTTCTTGATTTAAACACCCTCCCTACATCCACATGCCTTTCCTCTCTTTCACTCTCTGCCAGTGGTCTGAAAACCAGTCTGGGCTTTAACCAGAAGTTCACACACAGGAGAAATAGAATGGTTTTCCAGCCCTGTCTTCATGCTGCTTGGCTGGGGTGTGAAATGAGGCTCCATTCTCAGGGGAGATATTTGGGTCACAGTCAGGGATGGAGATGACCTACTTCAATATCCTTGGGAATTACTTTTACTCTCCATTTCTTACTCAAGAGCCGTGCCCAGACAGATGTATTACCGCAATATCGCAACTGTCCCAGTAAAACCTGCCAGCCCTGGCTGATCTTGGCACCCCTCCTAATACCCCTGGAACCATTCACCCCTTCTGGCTGAGCTGCTGGCATGGGAATAGACAGAGGATCTCGGCAAACCGCACCAGGCCATCCTTGCCCTTTGGTAAATGCGCAGGATCAGTCCTTTACAGAGGGACATTTCAGCAGATGCAATGCAATTATGTCAATATCAAGACACAGTGGATTTCTCTCCAACATAATTTCATCAAATCAAGAAAAATTTCCTAATTCCTACAGCAGTAAATTGTCTCTCTTCCCTCCTCCCCCCAGATACGGCATTAACCTTCTCTACTCAAGCAACCCACTCACCGGATTGCTGATAGCTGCTAATTAAAAAGGTTTTTAACTGACTGCAAAACTGGACTGAGTGAAATGATGAGTATCACTGCTATAGATATGAATTTTAATTTGGATTTCTGAAGTAGGCAATCACAGCTCATATATATATATATTCATATGCATCTTTACTTATATGTTTTTGTGTATTACACAGAGCATGGCCCTCCTGTGTGTGTGGGTATGGAGAGAAAGACAAAGCCTGTGAATTCAAATTTCAGTTGCCAAGTGGAAGATGAGGAAATTTTAATCCCTTAGAAATGTTCCTTCCACGAACTAGGAAGAAGTCCACTTTCCGGGATTGCCCGAAGTCTGCCTAAGGGCAATTTCTTCCACCCTGGCTTCTGTTGACAAGATCACAGCTCTGGACCCTGTCAGCTGAGACATCGTAGTTGAAAGTAGCTGTAGTTTTGAAGCTCAGAGCCAGAGGTAATAAGATTTTGAAAAGAGGAGAGGGTGTTAACTCTCATTGGATGACTCAGGACATTTCAGTTTTCTCCCAGAGAGGTTTGGATTTAATCTGTTCTTGTTTTCACACCCAAAAATGAAGCAAATTCAGAAGGTGAAGTCTGGTCTGGATGGCTGCAAAAAAACGCTTGAAATGCAACTTGAGTGAACCCTAGAGGCTCATTATACAGAAGGTACCCTCCTCAGTAGCAAATGGAAATATCATGCTCCTGTTACAAAAGATGCACAGTCCTTCTTCTTTGAAGACAATTTGCAAAACAGTTTTTCACATAAGAAAGAAATGAGAAATTTTGTGAAAAGAAAAGAAACAGCAATTTTCTGGGACCTGACAGAACTGGCTGCGGAGCTGCACAAACATAATCTCTCCTGTTATGAAGAGACAAAATGTCTCTCCAAAAAGCCTTTCTCCATTCATTTCCACACGAGCATGGCTTACACCTTTCTTCTAAGGACTGAGCTTCATTTCCCTAAGATGTTGTTCTGCCTCCTCACAGTTGAAGTCTTTCCCCATTTATTTCCCCCTTAAACAAACAAACAGACACATCAAAGAGATTTTTTTTTCTACATTTGTTTTCTGTCTGGCTATGAATTAATTGATTTAAACTGATAGGCCACGGGCAGATTTTTGGGTTTCTGAAATCTAGTCATTCAAATCTTAGTTTATAGAGAATCATCAAGAGGAGCCAACTGTGCCTCAATCATTAGGGTTTTCAGGAAGGAGGGAGAGATGGAGATGGCTTTCAAAAATCTGGTCTTTATTCATCCCAGGGGCAAATTAGTTTTCATTCACTCTAGCAAAGCAAGGTGTAGAACCATTCCATCACTAGTCTGTTTTTAAAAGGATTTTAACAAGAGATATGAACTGTGCCTTCATTTTCAATCTATAGAAGCATTGTGGAAGTGTTTCTTTAAAGGAAAGAGGCGTTAAGAAATGTTATTGAAATGTGGGAAAATAAATAACTTTTATCCCTCATGATCAATATCACTAAAGGCAAGAAGAATGTCAGAGGCCTAAATCTGAGACAGAGCTGAAACTCCCCCTGTTGGCACCTGGTGAACCATGCCTGAAAACCATCCTCTCTCTTCGCAAATGTTTGGGGATTTATTTAAGATGAACAGGTACAAATCCTCAGCTATTTGCTCCCTAATGCCAGCCAGGAGAGAAATTAGCCAGATCCTCTAAAATCTATGCCACTGCTTCTCACTGTGCCTTCTGTTTGGCAAGCCGTGAGATCTGAACGTGGAACATCCCCACATAATGGTGCAGCCTGGTGAGGAGAAGCTGCAAAGTAAGAAGGAAAATTAACCACAGGGTGCAGTTTAGTGAAAAATAAAACATTAAAGGAAAAGGAGCCTCAAGCCATCCTGAGAGTCTGGGGAGGAGGGAGATGACAGGTATCAGGCAGTGCTTTTGCTGACAGCCTGTGAGTTTATCGTTGGGTTCGCAAGGTGGTGATGACACTATTGGTTGACTCATCCATCTCCAGAATAAAAAAAACCCAACAAATAAACAAATTGATCTATGGAGCTGGTCCCTATCCAATGGCAGAAAAAAAAATTAGAAAGAGGAAGAATTACAGGTGTTAGTCTGGCTATAGGTAGAAAATGACTGTTAAGTCGTTGAATCCAACTAATAAGCCCACTCACTTTGTGTCAGGAAAGCTACATATCCTGGAGGGATTCTTCAGGGACTGAGTTTCAGTCATCCTGCCAACTGCATTTGCTGTCATTTGGAGCAAATTCTTACAGTCCTTTCTGCTTTTTTTTTTTTTTTTTTTTGCCTGTCATAATTAACTTCCCAGACCATCTTTATACACATGGGTTAGGGTTAGCACAGGCAGTACGGTTTGCCTGCAGACTGAACATATGCTGTGGGTCTTCTTGTTCCTGCCTTGTACCTAATGGCTCTTCTAACTCCTGAAATACAGAGAAACGCATCTGAGGATGCCAAGGACAAGAACTAACAAGACTGTTAGCACTGCAGAGCCAACACAACTGCGAGAAAACAAATCAGCACCTATTCTGCCATGTGGACCTACATCTGCTAACCTGCTGAGTGTAGAAACAATACTTCTGACATTGATGTCACAGCCATGCAGATACTATGTGCTGGTTGAGAGTTTCCAGCATTGTTTGCCCTACAGAAATGTAGGCAGATTGCTGTTCCAAACATGTTGTGAAAATTACTGTATAGAAGTCGTCTTTGTATAAAATTACTCCACCATAACATGGCTGAGTGAGGGATTTATGTGACTATGGAAAGGGCTGCACAGCACAGCCTTGAGACATGCGAGCTGGGAGGAGACAACCCACCGCTGTGTCACAGAAAGCAGGAGGTAGAGACATTGCCTTAAGCTGTGCCCAGATTATTCTTTCCAAGGGAGGGAGCACTTTGCAGTTAGGGTCAAATTCTGTTCCTCAGTGCACACTGAATGTGTCCTTTCCTCTACAGAGTCCTGCTTACCCAAGTGCAGACCCTCAAGGAGTGGAGTGCTGTCCATGATGACTACAGATGGCAGGATCTCATTCTGCTGTATTGACCCTGCAGTTCTGCAGTTCCTGCTGTAACTGTGCTACACTAGCAGGAGGTCTGCTCTGATCTTTCTCTTCTTGTGAAATCATTATCCCAAGAAAAGCTAGCTAGTCATTAAATATTAAACAAAATTAAACTCAGTACATGCAGTTGTTCTGACAATTCATTTTACTGACAGCAGAATTTTGTTCCTGCTTTTCAGATAAAAATGTGAAGAGACTACACAAGTGTTTTAGCACTGCACTAAAAAGCAAACATCGTTTCTGTCTGTTCACCCATGACAGGAAGAGTTAACCGCAGGCACACTGCCCCAAAATGTACCACATCATGAGCAGGAAGCCAAGTTCAGGCATCCTTTACATTGCCACTGTCCTCACCAGCACAGAGTTTCTCACCTCTCTGAATTGCCCCTCTGGCCTCCCCTCTTCTCAGTTCTTGTTTGTGAACCAAGTGGATCACACACATTCTACTGGCAGAGCCCTGAGGAGCTCACTCATTGCCCCCCTGCTATGGCATTTATGAACTGGAGCAAACCCCATATAGACCTGGGCCATGATGGAGATCATATTTAAAACAGTCTTTTTATGATAAGTCATTTGTGGGGGTCCTTGGAGGTCTTACTAAGCCCCCAGAGAGCACAGAGGTGACAAAGGCACAGGAAAAGAGCCAGCAGATGTCAGCAGGCAATCAGTGCTGGATGTGGGACCACCAGTGGGTGTCTGGGACAGGAGGTCTCTGCAGAGCAGCCCCCGGCATCTGGATGTCCTGAGTGGAACATCCATCCTAAGTGTCCTGCTGGAGGCCACTGTACACACACCTGTGAAAGCATTTGTCAATCACCTCATTTGAATTCCCAGGCAGTAGCACTGGCTATCCCAAGACACTGATGTGGTGGAAGGATGCCACCCACAGCACCGTGCATCCCAATGCCAGACAGAAAAAGACATGGAGAGTCCACCAAGAAGAGCAAAGCTGTGAACAAGGCTTAGAGCAGGCCCTGTGGGGGCTGCTGGTCAGGAGTTTCCTTCCTGGGTGTCAGCTGCAGCTCAGCACTTTGACCCAGAACTCACTCAGACATGAGATGCTCCCACAGCCCTGTGACGCTGCTTCCCCGAGAGCAGCACTGAAGGGCTGAAAGCAGCAGCTTCACAGTCTGTTTTGCTGTGGTCACAAAGGCCTGCTCTGAGCACCAGAACTTCATCCCAGGAATAGCTACAAAAAAATTTGAGTGTGGTTTCATGCCCTTTCTTGAGCTGCACACAATGAGCAAATTTCCTTTGAGCATCCCTTACATCCCTACACAGGAGTCCTGAGGCTATGCCAGCCTGGCCTTGAGGCCACCTGGGGCATCCACTGTCTTTTCTCAAATGTGTTTACAATGAAATATCTACTTTTACTTGAAGATTGCTTCAAATTCTAACACTTTATTCTTCATTTCTTTAGAACAAACTGTTTGCAGTTTCTTTGGTTTTGTTCTTTTCTGAACATGCAATCTGCAAATGAATTCACTTTCAGCCTCAAGTGCTTCTGTGGAAGCATTTCAAAGGGAAGGAACTTTGGAGAAATAATTTTCTAGAGTGCTTCGAGAAAACCAAAAATCACATTAAGTGACTTTGAATTATTGCAATGTATTAAAGGACTTGAATGCCTAAAGCTGGAATTTTTTAAGGTTCTTCTAAATGTTCAGAGAGAGAAATATGTAACATAATACACCTTAATGTTTTAACTAGTTCTTTAGTCTCCAGTCAAGTTCTCTAAATGATTACAATGCCATGCTCTATTCATAAAAGGTGAAATTCATTCATTCTGCATAAATCCTTACTCATCAATCAGGGCAACAAGTAGGATTTGAAGGGAAGATAAACTGCACTGTTCAAAATAAGTAGACTAGCAGAGTGATTCAGAGCACTTAAAATTAGGCTCCTGTTCTGAATCATTCTCTAGAGAAGTCTCTCTTTCTCCAGTAAGTACAAGGGGAGTTTAGGAGCCAGGTCTCCTTGGTCTGAAATAAGTCACTGTGAATTAGCCCTTTCACTCAGACCATCAATTTCCTCACAGATCTATAATGTTGTGCTTCTGGATCCTTTCTCTACGTAGCTTCACTGTGGGGTTGTCATCCCCATTCACAGTGAATTCTCCTTTTCCTGAACGTTGCAATCACCCTTGAAAGATGTAAAACAAAATCAGCAGGGAAAAAAAATTGCAAACAAAGGAAAGAGAGAGAAGAGCTGAATAAACAATAAAAATATCAGTGCCAAAGGACATCGGTCTTTGTTGCCTGTAGCAGCACAACACTTGGGATCTTTCCCTTGTTCTTACTGCAGAAAGTAACGAAGAAAAACCTGCCTGAAAATTATTTATTCATATTTGAAAAACCTTAGTTGGACCATATTTACAGTCAGTATGTATCCACTTTACTTGATGGTTTCAGCACCCCCATTCTGTATATTTAACAGTAAAATTCACAATTTGCACTGCTTGGTGTGCTATAGAAGCCATTCAATCAGAGAATAGAAATGATTTGACCGCAAATTTGCAACTGTAAATATTTATATCTAAGCATTTGTAAATGATGTGCAGTACAAGAATAATTGCCAAATCAGTTCAAAAGGAAAAACTGAATAAATTAATTTGTCTATGAATTATTCATGAATTTTACCTTTTCGTATGGCAAGTTCATTATTTCTCTGTGTAACCAGTAAGCAGCTAATATGACTGAGTGCATTTAAAATATCGATTAGTCTTCTGGATACACTATTCAGAGCTTTTAATCAACAGAAGATTTCAATAAATATTAAGCTTGCATTTGGGGAAAATATGAGAAATCTTGGTTCTAGGAATAATGCATGCTCATTCCAGAGGATAAGGAAAAAGCATTCTCAGTTAATCCAAAATATCAAGAGAATTTTCCATAGCTATTTAGCTCCGATGAGTGTAATAATAAAGTGCTCAAGAATTAATTGGCCAGGAATCTTGCAGACTGGGAGGACTGAATTTGACTGATCTTGGGAAGATCCATCCAAAAGACAAACCCTGAGAATATTCCAACCAGTTACACACTGTGGAGAGAAGCCATAACTTTCTCCAAAGGTCAGAGAAATCTCACACTTCTTTTGTAAGGAAGAAAAGCCACAAGACACACCTCTTATACCTTGCCAAGCCTGGGAAAAACCCCATGAATGGCTTGGAGGCAGGAAATGAGAGCAGCTCCTGGGAGGGTTTGCAGTTGCATTGCGAGATGGGGCTCAAGGACAGACTGGGGATGTTGGCTTGGCTCCCTCACCTCCACAGCTGGGCATGGGGGTGACCCCACAGCCCCCCACACAGAGCACAGCCTTGCTGACACCCACGTGCCACAATCCAGGCACAAAATCTGTGCTGGAACTGCCCGAGAAGCCAACACATCTCGAGAACTGCCCCCACCTACCTCTGACCTGCCTCGGGGGCTGCACATTACGTCGTGTTTCTGACTTCAGGCAACGGTTTGGAACAGAAGTGCTGCAGGTCTGTGCAATTTGTGCACTAGTGGTTGGAAAAACAAGAGCAATAGTCTCTCTGGGAGACACCCTCCCAGTTACTAAGGTACAAAACAACAGGAACAAGATTTGGAGTGATGGGGGTTTGTCAGCTAAGTCAGTCAGAAAGGCTTTTAGAGCTTCCCAGAGGCTGAGGCTGTTGATACAGATTTTATACTAGATTGTTTTATCCCAATTATTTCCACTTGTTTTCTCGTGTTTTGTTTAGCTGTGTATGTGCTTGTATGAGGGAGAAGAGGGGAAAAAAAGTATTGCCAGGCACATTTAGCTACAGCTGCAGAGATGGTCCAGTTTCAGATTTTATCTTCAGAGGGAGACGCCACTCTACATTTAATCCATGCAGCAACTTCAAAAAGCAGATTGCTGGTGACACATTCTGGTTTATGAGACCAGATAGTCCAACCTTACAGGTTACTTTACAGTATGAGGAGGTGTATACATCTGCTCTGCTTAGAAGCTTCAAGCACAGAGATATTTCCAGATAAGACCAACTTGTCTCTGCAAGAAAAGCAGTGAGCAGAGGCTGCAGCACAGAGGGTGTCTGCAGACAAGATGTAGTAGCTACTAGATTTTGAGTGCTCCATTCAGCTAACCTGCTTCTCCAGGCTTTGCTTCGTTTCGGTGATGCACTCAGAGTAGCAGAGGAAACATTTTTCAGTGTGCAGAAATCTACGAGGAGTTGGAAGACATACAGGATTACTGTGAGCAACAGAAAGGAAATTAAAGGCCATGAGGGACTTCAAGGCCGCCACCAAGCCCAGCCCTCCTTTGATGAGCCAGGACCAAATATTAATAGGTTACGCCTAAAAGAAGTTTGTGAAACTCCTGGAGGAGGAAGTTAGTGTTGAGAAGGACCCCAGACTGCCCAGTTAAACTCATTCTACTCTTTCATCATACAGGCTGTTCTACCTCTACTGAAATCCACCTTAAATTTCCAAAGCATTAAACCAAGCTTTGAGAAGCTAAAATGAATAGCTAAACTATTGGCAAATTTGTGCAATACACAGGACACAGGGAAGAAGCTTTTCCTGTTTCCGTGTGTACCAGCTAAAGACATGTACAGGGAAGGAAAGCCCTGGGAAACAAAGGAAGTTTTCTTTATTCCTTGTGCTTTAAGTAAACAGAAAATCAGAGTCTATGTGCAAGACCATTCTTAGCTGGTCCAAACTGCTGTTAATAAAGTGCAGAATTCAGATGAATTCAGCACACAAATCATGTATTTATCAATCTATGCCAGTCAAATCAGTTGTACAGATGCAGCTACAAAAGATTACCTTAGCCTGGGTGGATTTCCTTGGGCTCCTCTAGACTGGAAGAGTCTTAAAAAGACTCCCTGGATGTCCTCTGCAGCATCTTGTCTCTCTCCACTGAACAGTTTACTCTCAGAGAGCAAGTTCGAGGAGGGCTTCATGAGTTCTTACACTGGACCTGTATCAACCAATTCAAAACAAATTTGGAGATATCTTTAAATTGACTGCTATAAGCCAACTCTCCCAGTTGAATGCTTCAATTTGTTCAGAGATATAACAAATAAGTTAACTTTGGAAAAATAAATGGAGCAGTTTTGCAAAGGATAAATGGTCATCAGACTTAAATGAGGCATTTATCACAGAATTACTGGTAAAGAACTTCTAAAACTACCAAATTATTTAAAACTCAACTTCAGCCGAGGGTGACATTTCCATTTTTTGCAATACCACATTGCTGATTAAAACACAGTGTTGTTCCACTCTGATCTCTAAATCTTCCTCTGCCATACTGCTGCTTAGCTGACACTATCCACCTGGCATTTGTATTCCCCTTCCTAAATGTCAGAGTTTGTACATTGAACATCCTCTTGTTTATTCACCTATTCATCTCTGTGGTAAATTCTCTATTCATCTCTCGGTCTGACCGAGTGCATTTTAAACTCTGATCATGTCCTCCAGAAGATCTTGCAACACCACCAACTGAAGTGTCAAATTTTAAAAGCATCTCTTCCATCAGTCAAATTGTTTGTAAAAGAAAGAGGTAGTTCTGCATCCTATTGTACATCAGAAGCAGTGTAAGTTGTATTAGAATCCTTCTTGCTTGACAGCCCTGACTGTCTTTGAGAATAACATGTGTTCTCATGTTTTGTGAAACTGGCTGACAGTGATCATCATTTGGCATTCCCATGGTCATATGGAGCGCAGACCAGTTGTATTTTTCACAGAGTCTGGAGACCATTCAGGGCAGGAATGTGAGGAATCTCCTGACTGAACTTGATTTGTGAATGTGTTTGAGTTTGCAAATCCCCATTTAAAAAATGGACCACGTTCTCTCATCACTGGCTCAGAGAACAGCTCACTCATGGCAAGTGTGGGGAAAGGCCAGAGCCAAATGTGTTGCATGTTCACTTGAGGAGGGAACAGAGAAAACATTCAGCTGTATATTCAAAACTTTAAAAGCCCTGTAAAACCACAGAAACAAGACTTCGGGTTAACTGTCAATCACTGTTGATGTGTATTAATGACAAACCACATATGTGAAATCAGTGCAGACCCTTACTGGGTTCTTCCACTGAGGGACAGTTTATCCAGGTGCCCTTGACAGGGGGAATAATCACAGTGCAGGCTTCTCCCTCCTCATCTTCAGTGTAAGCAGCTAAGGGGCAGGAGAAAGCTCCAGATAAGCATTTGAAAAGTGTGAATGTTTTTCAAGCTTTTTTAAGCTTTACTTTTGTTCAAGGTCGAAGTAGAGCACAGCAAATCTCTGGAGTACTTCCTCATTTTGTTCAGGCTGAGCTTGGCAATGCAGGGGTTCTGGAAATCTGCAGGTCCTGCTGAATACCAGGAAGATTTTCAAGTTTCCTATCAGACATGTATTAATTTGGTTCAGTCCAGCTTGGGGGAAAGCTTCTAGACACAGTAGGAACAGCTGCTGCAGGCACGCACGGATTTTCCCACTGGCGTGTCCAACACTCTGGGTTAACCCAGGTTCTTGCTGGTCCCATTCTCATAATGTTCCATGTTCTCCCTTATGTGTGATGGACAACCAAGTTTTTCCCACTTCACAGCTGTCAAAATTGAGAATATTTTTCACTTGCTTTTCAAGGTGTTTCCTCTGCACGCCGTTGCTGTACCTTCTGCCTTCCTCGCTCCTTTCCTTTGCAACGTGTCCATGGGGACACTCCACCTTTATCATCTGCCCTCTCCCTGTAGTCCCATCTCTTTACATTATATTTGTTGGGGTTTACCCCAAAATTTTCAGTTTGCACACCCTCAGAAAAGATAAAATCATAAACAAACCCAGGTATCTTACCAAGAGCAAATTACTGTAAGAGAGATATCTACTGAAAGAAATGTTGCTCTGATTTATCACCCCACTCCCTCATTCCTATTGCTCACTCCTACTGCTGAGGCTATATGGAGCCAGTAATCCCTACAAAGAAAGAGCCTGGCCTTTATATTTCCCAATAAGGGATGTAGCAATCTTTTGGTGCAATATCACCAGATTTCCTTTAAATAGATTATCTTGTCCCTACAGAAAAAACACAAGAACCCAAATCACAATGAAAGTGTTTGCTGCTGCAGGTAGATTGTTACTTAATAATTGGGGCATGCACGTTGATTACTGAGCCAAAGCTGAGACTATCTGATCAACCATTAATTTTCAGAATTACTGGAAGGCAGTTTCAAAATCACTAAGAATCACAACACTGATTTGAAAAGGAGTCAGAACAAGAGTCTTGCTATCACCATGGATACAACTAATGTGGACTCAGGATTTAACCAAAAAAACCTGGAACTTCATACTTATACTGTTGGACAGACGAGCTTATTTAATATTAATAATATTTTTAATATGCTCTACTTACAAAACTGTAATCAATGTACAAGGCAAATCTTGCTCTGTTTTTTTTATTGGAATACAAGAATCATGGAAGCGTTCATCATTAGCTACTTCATTTTTTTGGTTGTGTACTGCCTGTGACATCAGCACAGTTCAACAAAACGACTAGGAAAGCTGATAGTGATGTTTCCAATTCAAGACAACTGCGTGATCTTTCAAATATTTTGAGAGTAACTATTGCTTTCCTCTATTCCCATCAAGCCAGAATGTCAACCAAGTCACTCCTCTGATGTAACATAAACACTACTCATCGACTTCATTATGGCCCAGATTATAAAAATATTCAGACACTTTTACTCCCAGACATTTTGGTGAGCTTTAGGTATTTGAATGCCTTTAATAATCTGGATCCCCGACTTGGGTTTACTGTCAGTGATGGATCAAAAATAGTGGAATGCTGATGGGTATTTGGTCTTGTTCCAGACTCAGCACTCCTCACGACTCTATTATCATTTTTCCTTCACTGACACCTTCAGAGCCTTGTGGAAGATCTCAGCTGCAAAAGCCAATGCAGCTACAGACACACAGCACTAATTGCAGAGAGCAGGCACAGCTGAAGGGGAGGCAGGAATGATTTTCACTGGTGCCTTCACATAAACTTTCTTTAAAATAGCACAAAACACCCAGCTGTATCAGACTGAACTAAATGTGCATTCAGACTTGGACAGTGACCACATGCCTAGAGAAAAGTTTAAGGACAAGGTAAAGATACCATGGTTTTACCCCAACACACTTGCCCAGTTTCCAGCAATTTCTTAAACCAAAAGCAGTTTTTCTGACACTTCTTGACAAGATCTTCTTCTGTGATGTCTCTAACTGCTTTCTGAGCAGTGAATTAACATCCTGTCCTCTGACAGGGAATGTCACACTTTGTTGTCATGTGGAATGTAGCCCCTTACAAAAAGTGTGGTCTTAAATGATGCTTCCACTTTCCTTGGGTTGATGGCCCTCTTAAACATTATTTTTCATAATCTGATGTAAATAGGAACATTTAGTAAGTACACATTGTAAACACAGATACTTCATAGAGTCACAGAATGGTTTGGGATGGAAGGAACCTTTAAAAATCATCCAGTCCAACCCCTTTCATATCTTCTTTCAGATACCTTTCAATTTAGACCTAGAATCAAGGGCTAAGCCCAGATGTGTTCAGACAATTCCAAGCAATTCTAGCCCAGAAGCCATGGTAGCTACATTTGTTCAGCATAGTATTACAGATAAAAATCTTTTTCTCCTTCCTTTTCTCCCCATAAAATTTCACCTGGAACTCAAAAAATAACTTTCCAGATAACAGAAATTAGTACATTTTCACAAAATGTTTCCATTTTAGCAAGCCAGTATTTCTGGCAAAAAAAATCAAACTCAAACCTATTTGGTGAGGAATTTCAAAGTAGCTGTAATGAATTACTTAACTAGGCTCCCCAGGCCTTGCTTGTTGTTCAGTGTATGTGCTGATCTCTTCCTGATGGCATTTGGTTTAGTTTTGTATCCCTGAAAAATAAACAGAAGGGTTTGCCAGTGGCTTCGGTGAGAACAGATTGAGGCTATAAAGAAATCAAGACAATTTCCTTCTGGAAACTGGTAGCTTTCTGTTAATAGAGGAATCCAGAGGAAGAGAAAGCAGCATGACCTGTGGAAACATTTCATTATCTCCAAACATCCAGCCTTTTGAAAAGGAGGACATGTAATTAAAACGCAGAGATTGAAAAGAAAATATCTCGGAGCGTGCAGCCCTGGAAGCTGCTTCTGTGGGCCAGGAGAGGAAGGCAGGGAAATGGCAGCGGGCACTGAGCCACTGAAGTCCTCTCAGAGGTGGGTAAGAGAGGACTGAGCTTCCTTCTCTGCCTGGTGTCCAGCAGGATCGGTGTCCAGCACCAGCTTCGCTCATACACACTAGCTGACGTGCATTTTCTAGGGAAAGTCTGACGAGGAAATGAGAAAAGAAGGATATTTTCTGATGTCCTCTGCATCCATCTTCAATGAGTAATGGAGCAGGAAACCTGCTGTTGCTGAATGCTGGATGTATCAAATCCAGGACTGATGGTACAGCTTTTTGCAACTCTTTTCTAACTTCATTTCACTCTAAAAATACATTATGCCATTTCCTAAAAGGTTTCACAAATGCTTCTAGGGCACTAGGAAGCGAGTAATTCTCTTTATCCTGACACCAAAAAAAAGTCTCAGTTCCTCATTAACCTTTTTACAGGATGTGATCTCCTGTAGTTCTGCAGAAGAGACACTGCCTAGCTGGGGTGTTCTTGTTTCCTGTTATTTCACAGCTCTACGGGGAAATAACCGGTGGCTTCGAAGAAAAAGAAAGGAAGTAAAAATGGCAAGGGAACAACAGAAGCATCTCTATTATTTTTCTACACTAGGTTATCTCTAGATTGCTGTGCCATTGCCTCATATTTAAAGAAGCCTAAGGGGGAATCAAGCAATTCACACATCGTCCTGTATTAGATTGTATCTGAATCAGATGGTATTTAAAGTCCATTATAGATAGAATATGATCACACATGCACAGGCATCCGTACCATTTTTGCAGCAACACTGATCTGGGAACCACGAGCTCATGAATGGAATCAGAGTAGGGGCAAGGTGACCTCAATATAGCATCACAGGGCTCCAGACAGGGCCAACTGATCTCACCACAGGGCAGATCTGCACAGAGGCCAACCCTGAGCAGCCCCCTTCTCCTCACAGATCCTTCACTGTGCTCCCCATCTCAACACTTCAGCAGCCCATGAGAAGAGTTCAGGCCTCTCAAGTCCTCCCATTCAGCCTATAAACTGCACATAAAACAGGTAGATGCTGTCTTTCACCTACTTCTTGTCTTACCCTGGGTCTTCTTCCCTCTTCTGCAAAATGTTCCTTCACCACCTATTGAGATCCCCTTATTCAGCTACAGCGGGGTCTCAGCTCATCTTCAGGACCTCTCTCATCCTCTCAGAGACACTTTACTATCAGCCTGCCACATCTCTGATTCCCAGAGACATAACCATGCCCAGCATCTGGGGCAGAGGTGGCCTCTCCATGTCTCTACCAACCTCACCCTCAGCTCTCCACTCACCCCCAGCAGCTCGCAGTCACTCGGCTTCTTCCCTCCAGCATCCACAGCAGCTTCATAAGCCAGTTTGGGAATCATTTGTAGGAAGAAATCACTCATGACTGACACACAAACAATGGTTGTACCGTGTGTGGTTCCCCAAGCCAATTAGTGGCTGCAAACAGCTGTATGAAGTGAGGGAGGTGACAGAGGCCAAGGCAGCTTGTCCCTCATCTGAGCTACACATCTGGACAATTAGCCCAGAGCACGCCACATATCTTTAATCTGCACAAAAAGGTATTTTACCTCACAACTTAAAGTAAATAGACCAAATACATTAAAGCGCCATAAACAACCTTACCATTAATGTGATTTTTCACATTTTTTTATCACACACTCATCAAATATTTAAAAAATATACTCAAGTGATAAAAAAAACCCAAAAAACTTCAAAAATGCAGCCTTTAGGAATGGGTGTGCAGGGAGGATGATCATGGGCACCCAGCAGAACTGCCCTGTGCTCTGTAACTCTTACCCAGGGCTGATAGGACATGCAGCAGCCTTGGTGGATAAATCACAACAGGATCCAACCCAAACATTTGAAACTCTATTCTTCATGGCTGTAGTTCATTATTCCTGTCCAACTCCGCTGTTCTAATCTTTTATGGCAGGACTTTGCCTTATATTATGAATACCTTTTCACCATCCACAGGCAAAGGTAGCAGTAGATAAACGTTTGATTTCCTCTCCAGCCAATGGGCAGCTGCTGCCTAGGAAGTGATAAATGGAATAATAAAGCTTAATCAGTCTTATTGTATGTTATGAGTAGAGTCCTATATCAAAGCTGGGTTCTTAGATTATCAATTTGAGTGATTTACTTGATTTTGTATCTTTCCTGATCATAAAAGGAGTCCTCCAAAGCCTAAATCTTACCAAGCTCTTTGCTGTATTGACAACCCATAGCATTGTGTGATTTTTGTATAAATAAAAACATAAAACCTTGGTGAAAGACTGTAGATGTTGGCCTGTAAAATCACACAGAGCATGTGGAGCCAAATTCCAGAAACAATGAGAATATTTTTCAGAAGGGAACTCTTGAGATTGTTTTTGACTGAACACACACATATAAAACTGAACATTTTTGGTACATTTTGAATACCACTTAAAATATATTTAAAAAAAAAAAAGACATAAGCAACCAAACTCCTCATCCTTTGCATATACTTTTAATGAAAGCAGTATCTCATCCTGTTTGTTCTCTAATGTTGTTTTTGAAAAATGGAAATAATTCCTGCTAACGGGCACAACTGAAAATGAACTGTTCAAGCTCAAATGTTTCCTAAGTGTGCCAAGAACAGACCATAAAGTGAGTAAAAAAAGAGAACTAATTAGTTTATTTGTCTCCTAAAACTAAACTAACAAGCAAAAGCCTTTAAAGAACGCCGGTCAGAAATACTGATATCAAAGGAAAAGACTCCTGATAATCCTGGATTCTTTTGCAATGATTTATTCCATATTTTATTGCACAATTTATGAAGAGAATTGCAGCAATTGCAGTCCTTACACTACTACAAGAGATTAAAAGATTTTCTCATCAAGCAATTCAGAATTGTGATGATTCACACCTTCATTATTTCTTGAAACACTCCCGGCTTCCTCCACAAGGTACAGCGAAGGTTTTGCATGACTACGTCCCTTAAACTAAACAGCGCTCATGCCATTTTCCCACGGTGCTCGGAACAAGCTAGGGGTGAAAGAGTAACCCTTTTAAGCCAGTTAAACAAGCATCATTATTTTAAAATAAATGAAGAGGAGCCCGGTTATTTACAACTCTGTGCTCATGTTTTATGCATGCCTTACCTTGCAGACATTTGATTGGGGGGGGGGGGGGGGGGGGGG
>JAWWES010000001.1:110514418-110526492 GCA_035583135.1 Lophotriccus pileatus
CACAATTTTTATCCCCCCCCCCCCCCCCCCCCGAACACTTTGTTAGCTGTAGTCTTCAACAATTGCTTGGCAAGAAGGTCACGTTGGCCTGTTTGCACTGAAAGAGAGGGGATTTGAAGACATGGTATAGCAACAGAACAAATGGAAAGACACTGGAAAATCATTTTTGCTGACAGGGTTTGCACGCAAGCATAAAACCTGGGTCAGGGAGAGTCACTTCAGTTAAAAGTACGTGCCAGTACTTCCCACTGCCAGGTTAAATTAAGGATACACCCAGATTTATTGTGCAGGAGGAAAACCAGAATGAGAATGAGCTGCTTGCAAGGAGTTACTTATAATCAACAAAGAGGAGCCGTCACACCAACAGGGAGTTTTGTGGGACAGCCCAACCAAACATTAGCACAGACCAGACTGCCCTTCAGGTCTGGCAAAAAAAGGTGGAAACTCAGACCCAAGACAGAAGGCAAAGCACCTGAAACTAAGGGAGGAAGTCCAGGGAAGGCTTTTCTGGTTTGCATACATTTTTCTGGTGTATGAAAGATCTGAGCAGCTGTGCTTGGGAACCAGCTGTACCCAAATGTCTTGTTCTGCACAACTGCTCCAAAGCATCCTCATATGAAATTACGTTTTGGTTCTGTGACAGGTAAGTATCTTCTCCACGGATGTATCTCCTATCAGGGACATCAGTGCTGCCTTGGTAAAGTTAGGGAAGGGCACCCATTCAGGCTTCTAAAGGATGATGAGGTGCTGTGTAACAAGTCCTGACTTCAGGACTGCCTGTTTTAACCCTATATTTCACCCATTATTAACTTCAAATTGTGACCCCCAAAGAAGCTGAGGGAGGAACTACTCTTTCCTTTTGTGATGTCTCCCATTAAGCAGTACTGGGAAGAATTTCGTTTGGGTAGTGGAAGCCACACAGAAGGTGCCAAGGCTGATGCCCATACCCAGAGATGGCATGCTTTCCTCTGCATTATAGTCTTGCAGTAGGAAAGGTGAAAGGTCTCCCTATGCCCCACTACACACACACAAGCTTCACTCAAGACGTTGCAGTTCTGTTTGGAACACAAACTGTACCCAACTGCACGTGAATTGTTCTCTGCTGGTACTTCTCCTAATCTCAACGAGTTGTGTGTCTTAGGGATGCTTGGAGAGCAGCAAACCAAAAGCACACCTCTGTGTCACCTTCGGTCTCAAACAGCCTTAGAAGGGCCCTTCAGTGACTTTCCAATCTCCACTTAAAGGTTCTTTTTAACCGAGAGTTTCATGGGTGAGATATTTAATAGAATGTGACCCCCATAGCTCATTTAGCTTTGTAGACAGTGTATTGTGCTTGAGTCTCTCATCCATTCATGCACTTGTATTACCTCATAAAGGTATTTTTTAGAAATAAAACATGAATAGGGAGATATTTTTTTTCTCTAACCTTAGCGATTAGCTGGAGATTAGAATTCAATTGAACAGTTTAGTTAAATATGGGTTTGTGTGTGTTGATACAGCTCCCCATTGTCACAGCAGGTACGAGATGTTTGGCAGTTTCCCAGCTTGGCTCTCCGGTGGGGGTTTGTAGCAATGCAGAAAGCAGTGTCCCACCTTTCAGTGGAATAAAATGAAATGTTTCTCAGAAAATGCTTATTGAAATCTTGCCAGAATTAAGGGAGAGAAATTTGCATGAAACTATTATTGTTTGTTCCAAAGCTCTAAATTTTTTTGACAGAAATGTCTGGTTTTACTGGATTATTTATATATAGTTGGGGTTTGTTCCCCCTTCTAGCTAGCTCTGAGGGTACAATATTAGAAGAAGAAATAATTAGGGAAGCCAACAGTCAGCTGCTTTCTCTGAAGAATATTGGGCAGATGACAAACCCACTACAACATTTGGCACACTATTTATGGGCAGGAAATTTTAATAGAGAAATGACACTCTGCAAATCATGCTGAAGTTGTCTGAAAGTTTTTCCTACTAAAACTGAAGGACCATAATGACAGACAGACAAAAATGAAGCAACTTCTGTGCTTTCTTCTTGTCATGATGGTAACTCATAGCTTTCTTAGTGTGAGATATCCTTTTTTCTGAGCAGTGAAAACACTCATAAATGGTACTTTAAATGAGACAGATCTTTGAAATAGTCTATTCCAGGTTACCTTATCATTACCAATAAAAAACTTGTGATTTGCACAAAATGTGTAACTTGAGTGCTTTTTTGTTTTTTTTTCTTTTTTCCACACTGGTGTAACTCTTTTCCTCTTTTAACTCTCAAAACCACAAAAAAATGCTCTCAGAAGTATTCCCAGCTGCTCAGGTCATGCTCAGCTGTGCTGATACCAGAGTACGGCAAACACATTTAGCACATTAAGTCTTGATTACAAGGCAAAATTGGAGAGTCAAACAAACTCTAACATCTCATTCATTAGGATACTGCACGGTTGTTGTAAGTCCTGAAGCATGACAGCAGCAGTGCCACTTGCTAAAACACAAAGTAGAGGCAAAATCACCCAAACCAGCTGTCTCTGTCCCCCGTGAAACAACCAGCACATGGTACAGAGGGACACCGGGGTGTGGTGAATGCTCCAGCACCCACCTCAGCAGGTAGCACACCAAGGGATGGCACCACAGCACTACCTCATGTCCTCTGTGATCTCTGCTTTGCCCCTGGAACTCTGACCTTGTGCTCATGCAAGCGGGAGCAGAACAGACAGCTCCATTTCAGCAACCCCAGGTCAAGCTCTGAAGGCGTGTGATGAAGGAAATGCACGTGCACCCACAGAGCTCTGCAGCCCACTGGAGCCACAGTTTCCAAAAGATAGGGATCACACACTGGTGTAGTGTTACAAATGCTGCACCAAGAGATCCTTTCTGCCAACATCTAAGCAATGGCAAGGAAGCACAACGATGCAGGTTCAGCTCCGTGTCCTGCCAGAAACCTGACTTCACACCCCTGTCTCCTCTATGACCTGGCTAACCTAGCAAGTGACAGCCTTGTTATAAATATCCAAGAATCATGAGGTGGTCACTTTCCCACTGTCACAGCTAATTAACTTCTAGGAATAACTATGGGAACTATTTTATTCCGCCATCCCAAACATGGGCCTGCAGTGAATGTGTGTATCTGCCCTGCCTGACTTGGCTGGGAAAAAACACCCCTCTGCTAAGCATCAGGGCAGTGGGTTTCTGCTGGGTATCCAAGGCTCTGTATTGGCTAGAAGCAGCACAAAGATTTACACCACGGTTTTCAATCACTTGTACATAGTGACACTTGTGGAAAGAGGAGAGATGAAAGAGTTCATCTGTGTAAAACCTTTGAAAAGTGCATGCTTAGCTCAAAAAAAAAAAAAAAGTCTATATAAACTGTCGTTTCAGTTTAGAAAAATCTAGGCATAACCTCATAATTAAGAACAGCTAAATTGCCTGCTCTTTAGTCAACAGCACAAGGAGAAATTTATTTCATTTAATAAACTGCTCTTAATGATTACTATTTGTTTGCTTCCTAAATCTCAAAGTAATCACGTCCTGCAATTGCAAAATGCTGGTGAGGAGGTTTGTCTCCCAAACTTAAATGACAAAAAAAATCCCTTCAGTTTTCCAGTTTGAGGGTAGCTTTTCCTCACAGCCCTTTACCACTGACCTGTGAGCCTCCTGCCAGCTCCTGGTGAAAAAGAGGGACCTTGACTTATGGAGTGGAGTGCTGCCAAGAACATGAAAGCAACACCTATATCTTGGGGACACCAGAAAGCTGTAAACTGGCTGGATATAGAGCAGCAATTGTTTTATAATAATTGTCTGCCATACCTGCATCCTGTTCCTGTTCCAGGAGTTTACAATGGATCAATGTACCCAAAGTGTTTACACCCAGATCAACCTGGGGCAACACGGTTTAAAAGACCTTTTCTTTCCCTCAGCTGGACTGCCCCCAAAAAAAGCAGCCCTGGAGGAGTTTGTTCTCCCCTAAAAAAAAAAGGATTGCAAAAAAAGGAATGATCTCTTTCTCATTCTGCCCTTGCACAAGTGCTGGAGCTCAGAGAGGATGGCACAGGTAGGGATGGCAGCAGAGAGACCATATCATTCATGAATTCCCTTTTGCAGTAGCTTTTGGGGCTTCACCGTGACTTTCCATGCAGCTTTCCAGGAACTGCCAGCTGGAATGCCATTGTGGAGAAGCCATGCTTTGCACAGAGACATATGTGCACTCACATACATACACAAAGGCTCTGAACTCCCTGCAGGAAAGGTTTTAACCCAACAGCAGGATAAGTAAGGTGTGGAAATTACCTTAATGCAAAATCCTTGTGAAGATCAGCCCCTTCGATTTCACCACGGTAAGCAAAGTGATCCCACCCACAGCTGGGACAAATGCTATTGCTTTCACTTCACTATCTGGTGGCATAAAACTATTTTAAATTCATAGACAGAAAAAAAATGACAGAGCTGAGAGGTTGAAGTTAGAGTGAGCCAAGAGTAGGAAGTGCGGCACATTGTATCCTAGAAACAGCTTTCAGCTCCTTGGTCCTTTTTAGTTATTCATTGTAGAAAGAAGGTTGGAAGAACTGGTGCAGATAAAGTAGAAACCAGCTGAATTTTTGCCAAGTGGTCGTTAATCCCTAAAATTTCAATCTTATTTTCATTAAAATTTAGCAGCAGAGACATGCCCTAAACTATGAAACATGAGTGAGTTAGAGCTACGGGAATGTGTTTATGTGTACACAGGTGGGAAAAACAAAAGCTGGGTGGAATAGTCTGAAACATTCCCTCACCTGCAGTCACAATAAATAAGGCCACACAAATGGTGACATTATATCATGTGCTTTTTACTTGCACCAAGAAAACATGTATGTGAAGGACTGAACACTTTATGATCTCATGAGACATGAGGGGATGAGGATGGTTTTCTCCAAAAAGAAACTGGATTTTTTTCCTCATTGTGGAAGAGAATCTAGTCATGATTTAATGGTCCAATGAGAAAGAGTACTTTGCCTTGGAGAATTAACAAAGCTGAGTGTGAATCCAGAAGATTTAAAAGCAATCTTGGAAGGATATGCAGATGCTGGTTAAGATGTAGACATGCCTGAAAAAATATCCAGCCCCTCGTTAAAAATCCACCTTCCAAAACATATATCAAGCTTAAAATGGAACAAAAGTCCTGTGTATCCTTAGTGAAATCAAAAGTGACAAGGAATTCACCTGTTTTCAGATTCCTCTCCCTTTTGGAACCAAGTCAAGATTGCTTGGGTGAGAGGAGTTTGCATGTTTTGCAACTTTAAATCATATCCAGTGGGGAGACAGTGATTAAAAAGGCATCGCTGTCTTTGAGTTTAGCTTTATCCAGGGCTGAACCTTCAAACAGAGATTACAGCGTGTAGGAGGGGAGGAAAATCTAATTGGGGAAAAGGAGAAGAATGTAGCTTGCAAATTCAGAATTATTCCATCAAAGATAACTAGATCATCTTTTTCATAGCAGGAATTAGAAGTGACAGATGGCCTTGCTGCTGAACCAAAGGTGTAGAAGTCCTGAGATTCAATCTGTATTTCTGGCTCTGAAATATATTTCCTGTGCAAGATAGTGTAAAAAAAACCTCAAACCATTTCAGTAATGGCCAGCTTCTGCAGACTTCATCTGAAACACCTAAGAGCTGCTTTTTAGAAAAGCAGTTTGTGAGCCCCAGTTTACATTCAGCAGGAGGGACAAACATACAGACACTGTGAAAAACCAGTTTCTTTCTCTCAGTTTCTTTCTGGATAACAAAAGCTGAAAATTTGAAAATTTAAAAATTTAAAAGTGGTGCCAAATCTTGAAAAAAACTGACCAACAGTCTTGCTGAGTGATGTTTTTCCATCTGTGAAACAGAGACATTCTTCCATTTATCCCCTTTCCATATTCCCGTGTGTCCACAGGACAGTATGACCTCAGGGAAGAGAAACAGAACAGAGGTAACACCGATAACAATACGTGCAAGTAAGACAACTTTTACATTTTCAATTACATAAGCCTGCCTTCAATTAAATCTCACAAACTTTCCTCACATGAACTGAAATTGCCTATTATGGTGCTGAATCGCATTAAGCACTGAATTTAAATTTTATTTCTCTATGCAGATATATTTTTAGTTGGCTTATACATTTCACTCGTTTCTGAAAATGGTAAATCGACTTCACTTTTCCTCTAAAATAAATACCACCATAAAACTAAAACTCTGAGCTTTTGACCACAAATCAAAAGTTCAGCAAAGCTGTGGGTGAAACCAGTGCTGAAATTTACAGCCCATGCGAAAATCTGCTCAGGCTGTGCTGTGCAAGACTCTGAGGTCCCAAAATACTCGTGCACACACTCACAGACGATGAGGCTGAGCAGGGTGTCCCTGCTCCTGACACCTTCCAACAGCTGAGCATGCCGCAGCACCGAGCAGAGGAGCTGAAGTTTAAAGTGCTTTCTGATGCACTCTGATTGCTCCCACCCTTGTGCTTCAGCAAGGAGGAGGAGAACTCCAGCTGACATGCAGAAGAGGATTAGGAAGAGAGGGGCTGAGGGGGAGCAGCCCAAACCACAGAATGGACAAATGTAGCAACCGGTACAAGAAAAGGTGCAAAATGGGTCAACTGAGGAAAGGTGGCCCTAGGAAGAAAGGAAGAAAAAAATTGACTGAAACCAGTGCTTCTCCATCATCATCATCATCATCATCATCAGACTGTGAAGCACAAAAAATACCCCATGGGTTTCTCCATCGAGTTCCCAAATAACCCATGGCTGATAAGTCCTTTACCCTGATTGGTAAAGGTTTCTACTTTGCATGTAAGTTCTAAAGCTGTCAGCAGAACATGAAGGCACAAACTGAGTTCCAGATGATGGATTGTGTTTTATCATTTTGCTGCATTTTAAAACTGAGCAATTTTTTTTGGAAAAAGATCTGGTTGTGAAGTCAAGTGCTGTAAGAATTTAGTCTATGCTAGGATTAAAGGTTCTTGTGCAGATTCAATCTGACATCTCAAATGTGTATTTTGACACTGTCTTCATTCTTTAGGTATCTGAAAGTTACATGATCTCACACTATCATTTATCTTGAAAAAAATATTTTTTTCAACTTCATATGTTTTTTCTGCATTTTTTAGTGTTAAGATTTTTCAGAAATGGCATATAACATTCTTAGGGAATATTTAGTGAAAATGAGCTTTTGCTGCTGGACCCCCTTCTCTGCCACCTTCAAAATATTTCCAAGGACTGTCACTTTTACTGAATTTCAAAGCAAAAATAAAAACCCAGAACAAACTTCCTTTTTTTATTTTTTTTTCAGCAAAAAAATGTATTTTCTTTCTCTCAGTGTAAGTACTTGGGAACAATGCTCTTTGTAAGATAAGTCAAAAATTACAAGACAAATGGAAAATAAAAGTGGTCTCATGTCTCTTCATGATACTTTGTTAGATCATCAGAGAGAAGCTGAGTATTTGCTGCCCTCAAGTGGTGTCCTATTTTTTTCTTTCGAGACGCATTCACAATGATGCTTCATCCTTTTTATAGCTTAAGTTCAGGGCTGCTTTTTTTGAAAGAAAATGGAAATCCTGAAGCAAAGAGAATTCTGCTTTCATTCAGAAAACCTGGGATTTTAAATATATATATATATATATATGTCTCTTTAAATACTAAAGAGTTCTTTGATAAACCTGGTTTTGGATATGCTTCATGTCTGCATTGTAGAAAAGAAAGATGTTGACATACACAACCACACAAAATGCGGGCTCCAAAAAAACCTGACTATTGCTGATTATTATTTTGTGGCTTTGAGTTTTGCACTGTGCAAAACAACCCAAGAAATATGGTCTGAGAAAAACGTTCTTGCTTAAAAAGCCCATTTCTAAATTGTCATGGGGAAAAATTGAGTTTGTCATATCTTTATAGAAGATCGTGTTGAATTATTGACAATGGGCTAAAAATGAGACAGGGAAAATGGGATTCCTATCACACTTCAAGAGTGGATTATAACTGACTCGGGAGCTAATTCAGTTGCAGCTCAAAGACAACTGGATCAGATTCTCACTCAGCTGAAATGAGCAATGAGAATTGTATTTTCATACTGCATGGCATGAGAAAATACACTCCTTCCAAATATGCTCCAAACAGGAACCTTCTGTAACAACCCAAGTGCCTTGTTACAATCTTCACCTGTTTTTTCCAAACCAGCACCAATTCCTGCTGACCGAGGAGCGATTCGGGGCTCCCTGTACTGGAGCCTGTTTTATTCATGCTCTGAATCCAGGAGTGTTAAGGAACTGCAGAACTACCCTATTTATCAGGCTATTAATGTGTGTCATCAGACCATTCAGAGGCCACGAGTGCCAGGTCCCCACGGTGGTATGTCACACAGGCACAAAGCAAACAGATGGTGCCTCAGGGATAATACACGCTCTTGGTTACAGGAAGATGCAACAAGGAGACATAATGCAAAACTGGGGAACAGGAGCAGGACAAAATGAGTGGGGAGAGCAAAGCAAATTCTCCATGCTTCCCTGTGTCTTTATGTAATAAAACACATCTGCATATTAACATGAAATAACAGCTCTGGATGCATTTCTGTTTTCCTCCTGCTCCAATTTCATCCTAATGTCGCTGTCCCTCTGACATGTGTTGTAATCCTGTTGTGAAACCAGTCATTTTCTGAAATGTCTGAAAATAGCAGGTGGGCATGACACGAAATTACTGAACATCCATCATTTGGGACAGATTCCAAAGGAAATTTATATTGCACTTTAAAAAAAAAAAAAAAAAAAAGAAAAAAAGAAAAAAAAAAGGACAGTAAACAGTGCGTAGTTTCTATTTATTTGTAAGATCTTACATACCCTGAACTAGGAATACTGCATCCTTCTGGACTGTCGCCTGGACAGCCCCTGCTCCTGCCCCTCAGAGCTGCTGGGAGCCTGGCTGGTGCCAAGGCAAAGCCAGGGAGGCGTCTGTGCTGTTCTGGGGAACCAGCAGGGGATGCAGAGCCGGACACGGTCAGCACAACACACAGCAAAACGTTTCGTTGGTGTGCAACAGTGCTGCAAGCTGAGAACCTCAGCTGCCCTCTCACCTGACTTACCCCTCAAAGCCCAGATTTAACCTCAGTGTTTGGCTTGTCTGCTTTTTATAGAGCTCACTTTCCTTCCACTTTGTGAAACCACCCCATCTTTTGTACTTATTCTCTAAGCCGCACAAGAGCACACGTCCAGTCGCAGAACACGCTTGTCTTCACAGTTGACAAAGTCAAAGGCACAGCAATTACACTTTGGGAAGTTGCTGGGAGTGCCATTTCCCAAAGATTTCATTTATCTGAGTAGAAGTGTAGCACGATATAGCTGCAACAGAGAAGCCCAACACATTATGCAATTGGAAAACTTTGGGGAATTCCATGAAGCAACCAAGTGGGAAAGCTGAAGGGTTTAGCAGAACGCCCATAATTCCACTCGTTTTGTGAAAACATCCAAACATTTATCCTAAACAAAAATAAAAATTGAATAAGACTTAAAAATACTCTATTTTAACTCCAGTACTTTATGTTCCTATGAAAGATTTTAAGATTATATAACTTGTCAAGTAACACAGTCCTTATCTTCGTCACACCACACCTGGTTTTCTGTACTAGCAGATGTCATGCGAGTATCAAAACATATGTATCAGGGAAAGAACCTAAAATGTCATCAGTGGAAAGATCAGCATAGTTGCGTCTCATGAGCTGGGAAAAAAAAAGCAACCTATCTCCAGAGATACTTTCTTGCACAGAAGCCCTCAGGACTGGCAATGTGTAAGGACAGTGCTCATGGGGATGTCCGTGTCACCTACTCAAAAAAAATCATTCAAAGAGAGGAGTTATCACAAAGGGGTTTGTTTTGTTTTAGTTGTTTAAAAGTTACTTTAAGTGAAATACAGCATGTCTAACTGTAGACGGAGGAGAAAATAAGGATTTCCTTCTGGTGTTATCAATGTTAAGTTCTTGTCATCCAGAACAAGAAACAGAATACATAAGGAAATCGTGATCCTCTGCTGAGAAACATTTTCATTCCTAAATACCTCAGTTCCTAGTTTAGGCATTGGGCATCTTGACATCATAGTCAGCTTTGCATGGCTCTCAGTGCTTTGTAGTCTTGCTCCTGTTTTTACCATCACAGCCACCATTAGTTCATTCCTGTGTTGTTTCAGCCCTTCTTCTTTTTAGCAAGGAAAGAGCTACAGTAAAGGGTAGGGAAGACTCCACACATCAGGACTCTTTAATATGTTTCCTGCTATATTTTAAAACTGCAGAATCCTAAATGGAATAGTTTGATGGAAGAGGCCAAGAAACCAGCATGTGTGTGTGCTTAAATGGAGAGAGAGCTGAACCTGCAACATCCCTGCAAAAAATTTCCCTGTCAAGGAGTGGATGTAGTTTAAGAGACTATGGCTCGTTTATTATTCCCTATTAAATGTATGAGAAACACAGCACCTGTGGTCAGCCAGGCAGAACACACACCAGAGCAGAAATTATGATTAAACAGGCAAACAAAGCAGCACTTACATTTCTGAGTCTACAACTCTGCTCAAGCACTGGAGTGACAGAGTGACAACAACAAAGCCCATAAAGAAACCTATTCATAGGGAGCAGGGCAGAGAAAAGAAAGGTGGAGCTTTTGCTGTCTGACTGGGAAGAAAGGACACAGAAGACACATGCTCTTGTCCACACAATGCCAACCATGAACTGCCATGACTCCTGTGATAGAACAGGGCTGTAGAGAAGCCTTGAACTAGACATTAAGCAGCAAAATATGAGCTGCATGCTCATGCTGTTGACCCAAGAACTCGCACACCAACAAATAACTTGGAGCTGTTAAAAAATCCTTAATTAAAGGCACCCTTATTCCAGGAAACAGGAGAGGTTCTAGTCTGTAAAGCAGGCAACTGAGATCCATCCCAAGGAAGAGCATGCAGATGGCAAGAGAAGATAAACTTGCAGACAAAAAATCATGCTCTGCACAGACACTTGCACAGAACAAACTGAAGGACCTCCAGCTGGCTGAGAAGGCAGGAGTCACAGAGCAAAACACCATCTACACAAGGCAATACAAAAAGCCAAGGTATATGGTTCTACCTTACTTCTTGCCTTCATTTCAGTATTTAATCTTACTGTTTGATAGTCTTTTATGGAAAACAACAGTGGTTTCGGATAAGACACAAACGAGGACTATGATTCAATTTCTTATCTCTCCTATTGTCTTATAACACAACGTTGGCAAATTATTTTCTTCTCTGCACCACTATTTCACCTCCTAAATTTGGCTATTCTTGCACACTTAGATAAGAGAAATTTCCAGGCATGCTTCCCCTTATTGTGAGTTTTTACAGTGCCTGGTACAATGGGGCTTTGACCCTCACTTAGACCTCTAGGTGCAACTAAATTTGAAAATGCTCACTTGCGCATTTTGCAGTGCCTGAATGAATCCACTACTGCAGATGGAGCCTCACTTTAATGTGGAAAAAGTAGGTCATTTTGCTGAAGAAAGGTTATTTGTAAACCAGGCAGAATTAGGCAGCTGATGTGGCAGAACACCACAATATGGGGTCTATCATGACTACGTACACTAAAATGGTTATTATAGATTTAGGAGAGAAACTAGAAGCCAATATGTCTTTTTCTGTTTCAACCACCATGAGGGTAAGGATATGGCAAAATGTGTTTGATTAAGGGTCAGTCTGTTATTAGCACTCAGCTGTTTCCAGAATTGTTAACCTGCTTGTGGCAATAATGTAACCCGTGTATTGCAGAAGGGACATGAAGAATTCCACTTACAAAAAGTGATGTCCAAAATCTGGTTTGACTGCAGAATTGAAACTGTTGATTTTAGCTGGTAATGGCCTGAGTTGTGGTGGCTTTCTCATGAGTTTCCTGCATGGAGGAGACTCCAAAATGCTTTTTGGAACAGGGACCTAATCACTATAAGGAAAAATGCTTTTAAAAATCTAAGTTTGTGTCAACCTTGGCCCAAGTCTTAATAGATACAGAGAGATAGATAGATAGATAGATAGATAGATAGATAGATAGATAGATAGATAGATAGATAGATAGATAGATAGATA
>JAWWES010000001.1:110526592-110560257 GCA_035583135.1 Lophotriccus pileatus
AGAGAGATAGATAGATAGATAGATAGATAGATAGATAGATAGATAGATAGATAGATAGATAGATAGATAGATAGATACTCCTGTCAGTGCTATTTACTACTTTTCCACATAATTCTAGGAGAGAAGGTGCCAAGTATGAAACAGAGGGGGAGAGGGGAAGGCAGAGGGATCTGTGTGTTCCATCAGAAGGCAGAGAGGGTGGCACTTCTACAGCTTCACTCTTTCACCTTGGTGGAAACCTTCTACGTAAAGATGCACAGCAGCACTTCAGAACACCACCATGGGAGACAGAAAAATGGATGAGGAAACAAATATGCAATGGAGGTAACTGGAAACCAGATGAAAAATCAATATGAAAACACAGTATTTCTGTGGTCTCCACTGTTTCTCTTCCTCTTACTTATCTGTGACACTGGGTGAACTGATTTATAGTTCAATATGTTCATTATTGAAGAAAATTGACCAAATTCCTGGTCTTAAAAAAAAAAAAAGTTACCATCTCAGTAAGTTAGGCCACTGTAAAGTATTCCACTTTTTCCTCACTTTGGAGTTCATTTGTCTCTGATAAACAGTTACTGATGCAAGATAAATGCTGGATTCTTTCACGCCTTTCCTGGATCACAGGGTTGCTGAAGAAAAAGGGGCAAGTGATAGGGCTAATGAGCTGCAGCAGGTCAGTGAGATCTCTTGATATGGCAGAAAGGGTATTTCCAGCTATGGTCCAATAATCAGAAATAAAAAGGGGATTTCTGGCATAGTGGATACCATTTCAAATCACCGCTGCATTTAGTTTAAAAAAAAAATAAAATCAACCACACAAAACTCAAGAGACCTTTGGGGCTGACAAGGATTTATTCACTGTGTTACTGCAACCAAGTTCCTTCCCTTCCAGGTGCTTCTGTTTGCTTTGTCTTACCCATTTCATTTCTTTTGGGTAGGGAATATTTCCTTGTCTGTGTTTACACAGAAATTAGAGCAAGGGCACTCCAGTCTTGAGTGATATCCCCTGCTGATATTTTAATAACGATACCTGAAGATTCATTTAGAGCAGATGGCCTCCAAATCTTCAAATAAGCAAGGCTGTTAAATGGTGGTTTTGGTTAAGAGCACTTTGAATAAATGCAGGACTCTGAACACACAGACAGCTCAACAGAACCAATTCAACCACTGGTAGCCCCTCAGGTGAGAAATGTAAGCTGCCTCCACAAAGCAGTTGCAGGATTTCCTTCCACACAAAGCAGCCAGTTCTGCTGCCTACAGCAATTCCTCTCCAGTCTGCACAAAGCACTGCTGACCTACAGATGCTGCTGAGTCTGGGGGTCAGGCAGGGAGGAAAATGGCACTGAAGCACTTGCATGGAAGAAAACTAAAAGAAGAAAAGTTCAAGCAAGAAATAAAACAAACAAACAAACAAACAAAAACTAAGCCAACACAAAACAAAACCAAAACCAAACAACAACCCCCACAAAAAAACCCAACCAAAACCAAACAAGAAAATAAACAAACAAACAAACAAACAAAAAAACCCCAACCACCCCACAAAACCAAAAACCATCAAAACATGAAAGTGGTGGGAAATGCAACATTGAAAGGGACCTGTCTGAAGATAAGCAGAGCACATTCTTTTTTTTTTTTTTTTTTCTATTAAGCAAACCACTTCAAAGGATATACTTGAATAGTAATTCAATGCATCCTGCATTTACTTGTTTTATGATGTTGCCAAGCCCACCTATTTTATCCCCAATGGAAAAGTAATATGATTTTCAACACTTGGTAGTTATGAGTATAGCATATTTTACGTTCAGAGAATAGTCATAGAGGTTTCTTTAAATAAAGTTCTCTGCCTCACAACTGATTCTTTGGCCTATGTAATATAGTCTGTTACTCATTAAAAATGCTGGTTGACAAATTACCACATATGCAATAAGGGGGGGGAGATATTACAGACCAATTGTCTATTTAGAATTAGCTTTTGAAATCTAGGTTTTTCTCCCCATTTTCAATTGATTTCCTTGTACAGATCCCACTAGTTGCTCATCCCTAATCCCAAAGCAAATTCTGTACCCATTTCACTTAATTTCTTCACAACTTTCTTCACTTTAATACTATTTCTTTTCCACTTCTGACACTTTGCAAGATGTTTTCATTTTTTCAAGTGACGTGAATTGTACCATTCATTCTGCTGACCTTTACAAAATAAGAGGAACCTTCATTTTTACAAGCCTCCCGTTAACATTCAAAATGTCTGTGCCACATTTCCTATAGCCAGGTAAACGGGGCTGAGAAGATTAAATGGTCTGCTTAATTTGCTGATTCCAGCAGAATCATTCAGACTTACTTAAGGTATCCACATTTAAACCAAATGATTCATACAGTGACAGTGAAAACCAGAGGAATCCCTAATTATTAGCTGAAGTGTTAGTGGTAATGAAAAAAGATTATAGATGGTTTCTCAAGGTATTTTAGCTTGTTGGGTCAGCCTTTTTTGGGCGGTTAAAGCATCATAACAAACCACAGCCAATAACTGTGCTTTATTAGCCACTTCTGGTTTTCAACTGCTGTAGGTTTTAGTCCTCAGCATCCTTCCTTGCCCCACAGATTGAGGCTGACTAAGTTGGATACTTGTCAGAACAGAAATTTACTTTTAGCTACAGTTTTGAAAGAGTGACTGTATTATTTCACATTTGTTTGCCTTATTCTGAAGTCCTTTCCTGGTTCTTTACTGGTTTTGAAATGACCAGATTTCTAGAAGCAGGTACCTTAGTCTCCATCACATCTGATGGTGTCAAACCTGGAAACAGACAACTTGTTTCCATCCATTTGTATGGAGACTTGCAATATCTCTGAGTGTGTAAAATACTCCTCAATTTCCACAGCACTTTTCACAGGCATGCAAAAAAAAGAAAAAAAAGAGCACACTTCAGTGCAATAGTAAATAAAATTATTATTAAACAGAAATTTGACTTCACTCTCTCCTGAACTTATAAGGAGTAGCTACAGCTAACTGGCCTTTCTTGAAATCACAGCAGTCAATCTCTGGAGGATCAGATAACACTTCGGAGAATTATTTTTCTTTCCTGGAATGGTTTAAGAAAAACTTGTAGGAGACAGAGACAGACCATAGTCTTTGGTGACTTGATATTAGTCCAGTCTCACACCCATATCTCACACAGACAAACATCCCAGCTGGAAATTTGGCCCAAGTGACACACAAGAGCCTCAAAACCATGTCAGTAATCAAACACAAATCCCTGGAACCCATGCAAAGGGTCAGGTGAAGCTGTGTGGTGTGTGGTGTGTGTTATACAGAGCCTCAGAGAAGGCGCTTAAGGGTTCAGATGTTGGTAAGAACACTGTGTTAATGTCCTCACAGCCTTTTGAACACAGGCACCAACTTTCTTGTCCTGGCCCTGGTCAGCTCCCAGGCAGAAGTGGAACATTTATAGGATGGTGTTGTGCTCAATCTAATAGTAACAAGCACAGACACTCAGGCAGACACCCAGGCAGCCCTACATCCATGAAATCAAACCTATGGGCAGAAAAATCTCATTAATGTGCAATCCCACCAGAAGGATTATGAAGATGTCTGGAGTAAGACAGCTGTCATAATATTTACTTTACATATGACAGGGAAAAAAAAACCCAACACTTTTTAGACATTTTTAAATTGTAACAGCTTAATTTGATGATAGCAATTTATATTAAACATGCTGATAGAAGTTTGAGAACAGGATATTATAGAAAGAATCAGGTTGCATCCAACATTACAGTTTCAATAGAAATAAAAGGTTATTTAACAAATCTAAAGTAATTCAAGTTAATTTACCACTGAAGCCACACACTGTGTTTCAGCAGAAAAAAAAATCATAAGTTCTTGGGGGAAAAAACAGATTTTAGTAGCTGCCTAAAGAGAACTCTCCCTTCTGCAGCACATCCAGTTCTGGTTCAGTTTGTGCTAAACACATACATATATTTACAAAATAATACCACAGTCAAATACAGATACATTAAAGAGAAGTTGGGGGGCGAGGGGGGCAAGTCTTTGAAATACAGTACTCTAATTGAAATTGCTTTTGGCAGGAAGCTTAATAGTACAGTATATACCACACAAGTCACATTTAATAAATTCCTTAAGTCTGGTAGGCAGATTTCAGTCAGTTCAGAACATCAGCTGAGACAGACTCAGTTTGCTTCCTCCCATTTAGCCCTGACACAAAAACATTGAGACAAACCATTTCCCTGCAGAAAAAAATTATCATATTGGTATATCTCTACAAAGACTGATTACTTTCTCCTGGAAGAGAGTGTTACCACAGAATCAACCTCTTCTCTTTGGAGTCATCAAAAAGCCACCCAGAAACCATAACAAGCACAAGCCAAATAAGCCATGTGAAATTGCCACTCTGGAAGAGTTTCTCATATACAGTTCCTATTTGACTGAGACCTGAAAAGCTTCAGGTTTTGTGCTCTAAAATAACTTCTCAGCCAGGAAATTCAAGGGTCTATAAATCTATCTATGAGGGTCTATCTATAAAAATTAATACTTTTGAACACAAATCTGTTACGTGCATTTTGAAGACAATTACAGAGAAATAAAGACAAAAAGTATTAGTTCCAACTCAGCATCAAGTATCTACCATTTATTCAAAATTTTTAACTTATGTTTGGGGAAACCCTTCTGAGACACACTAACCCCTTTCTCCTCCTGCTTTTCTACTGCCTAGAAGAAACTTCCATTCTATTTTGCCATTACCAGTGTTACTCCCAGGTATCTGGAAGTTCAAATATTCTCATGCCATGAGATGTATTTTCTTCTTTAATTCCACCCTGAATAAGCAAATCCTTTGTCTGGTCTATAATATTCCTTTTGGCTGAAGTTCTTACATCCTATCTCCCCCTTCAGCACAGACACACTTTTCCTATGTTTCAGGTCTTAAAATCTTCCACTTAACAAAGAGCTGAGAACAGGAGAAAGGAAAGAATAAAAGCTGGTTTGTTCCATTGTGGAAGCCCTTCATATTCTGTTCTAAGAGAGTCTCCTGCCTCAGATATTTACCAATTCCAGATGTTTCCGTGAGAAGATTAATCCTGCCCCACCATCCCCAATGAACTTAATTGTTCTGTAGCATCCTGCAGGATATGGAGAGGGGAAAAAGAGGGTATTTTCTTCTTGACCCTTAGCTGCAAAACAACTTGTACCCTGAATTTTGGAACAGACAGCTTCTCCAGTGCTCCCACGGTGTAATCACACAAGCTATTCTCTGCCTTCAGACTCTCTCATTTCATTGAAGACATTAAATTGGTTTTATTCACTGATATAACAGGAGAGAGCTCCTAAACTGCCAACTTGTGTTGCTTTCTCTCCTAAATTTTCGCGACGTGCATTTGGGACATTCTTAAACTTCAGACATCTGCAATTTACTCCGTAAAGCAATAAAGGCACAGTGAGACAAACAAAGCAGTATATGAACAACAGAAATCCAAGTGGTAGAGCTAGCTGGCAATGCATAATGCATTTTTTAAGCAGGTAGAGTCTAGAAACCTTACTTCATTTATTTCAAGAATGCACTGTGAACTTATTGAAAGTAGCATATATCTGGAGACAGAACATCCTTCAGGAATAGCTTAAGTAGCTGTGCTGTTTGAAGATACAGATCAGTTCAATAAAACCTTATGAAAAAAACCCAGTGGTGAAATTTAAAGCACTAGGGGAAGGCACAGCATGCTTTGGTGAAGGTATTTTTCCCTCTAACACCTAAAGAGCATTATGTGCTGTGATGCTATAAACTGTTTATCACCAGATAATAGCTGAGGTAGTGGAGCTACCCTCAGTGTTTTTAAAAACCTAAAATCATTCCTCTACCTGCAATCTATAAAACGCTTCTGTGCTTCGTCAGCGTACAGCTACGCTGTGTCCCCTCGAGCAGGAATCACACAACCCTCTGGGAGCACCTGAACTCCACAGGAACTCCCCTGCCACCACAAATCCAAGATGCCCATTTGCAAAACACTTTGAAAGATCAGCCATATTTTGAAGACCAAAAGGCGAGGTTGTCACACACAATAGGGGTGTAAGATCTGACTGCAACATCCTCAGTACAGACTTTTCCTTTTAAAATTAACCTGCTTTCTACTTCCCAAACTAATAACCTGTAAGAAGCGCATATGAACTTACAGAACATGGCTTCTGGGAGAGCATCTGCCCCAGCAAACCACTTCTCAGAGAGTTTCAACTCTTTCACTCACTCCCTCATCTGCTCTCCATTATTTCATAGGAATTTGTTTAAATGAAGGCTGATCAGTAATTTATTACCCTAATTTTTTATTCACTCTTAATTTCTCATGAACTAAGTGCAGAACTATAATCAGTTAGAACCACTAAGGCATGGCATACTTGAGTTTTCTTCTCTTCAAAAAAAGGTTTAGAAATAAAGAACTCCAGAGGCGAGATTGAAGAGTAATTAGTGATTTTGGGTTCCCAAGGGGAAAAAATTCAAAGTCTCTTATCAACATCTTTTCTCTGTAAATCAGGTTCTTGGAGAATCCATCCAATTAAAAACATACATATAGGTGGAAACACTCCTCTCTTCCAGATTTATATAAAAATAAGCCTACCTAGATCTACCTCTCTTTACCTCACACCAGTAGAAACAGTTATTAGAAACAATTAAATTATTAACTGATTAACATAATAGCTCACCACTAACAGAATGTTTAGTCTTGCTTTTAGATGTAGCAGAGTGGAAAATTATCATTCTGCTGCCAGCAGAGCACCAGGAAGCTCAGTGTGAAATGCAAAAATTTAATTTCTAACCAGAGGGGTGTTTTTTCCCCTCACATCTCACACTAGTCAGTACTGCAGCAGAGATAAATGTCTAAGAAACAGAACTACTGTATGGATTAAATACAAGCAATCAGGCTGCAACTTCCTCAGCATGTTGCCATTCCACAGCTGGATACTCATGTCCCAGTTCTGATCCCACTGATCAGGAGAAGGAGAAAAGTCACTGAAACCAGAGAAATTGTCCCAGCACAAAGCAGAGAAAAACATCCCTCCCTTGCTACCTACATGTGCCTCCCAGGCTGGGTGATGGTGACCTGCTTCCCCTAGACTTGAGCATGGACTGTGAAGCAAGAGAGTTTGGTGGGGACCGTGGGCTGGTTTTATTTGCTATTTAATTTGGAGCCCTTATGTTTTGTGCCTTGAAGAAAACCTGAGTGTTTACATTTTCCTCGTTTAAATACGAGCTAAAATACACAACCACACGCCACCAAGTTTCTGACGTCGTAGGTATCATATGAAGTCATGAGAGCTGTCAACACTGTGCCATATTTGTACAAGATTAAAAAATAGCCTTGTACAGAAACATCCCACATTTTCGCCGCCGCACGGCTCTTCTTCCTTTCTTTTATACATATTAACATGCATAATTTATTTTTCCTATGCAAATAAATCCTGGCCTTGATTTAACCCCTCTGTTTGCTCCTATTTATAGGGGATTCATCCAAAGAAGTACAACTTCCTTTTTCCCGATTTCTTGTTCAAGACCTCACTGTAACACCTTCTAAATGACAGCAAATACGTTACAAAGCACCTGCTTTTAACCTCACACAAACTAAGCGGAAACACTGCCACCTCTACAAATTAAACAGAAACAACACCACCTCCACACCCCATATATGTTTATTTTTTCCTCATGTAAGGCAAACCCATTCAGATTCTGAGCTGTCAAACAAGCAGAGTTCTTTGGTTAAGGAAGAAGAAAAATAGAGATGCATTGTGCTTTGCCAGAGTGGCAAAGCAATGTGGTTCTCACCATCTGTAAAATTGCAGTCCTAAAAACACTGTTACCACTCTTTTTTTTTATAAGTATTTAAGCATTTTATGAACAGCTGCTGACCAAAGGTGGAAATCACTTACTCTTTTACTTATTTATATTCATTTACATTTTCTCCCTGGGGCAGGACCAGCTTTGTAGGAAGTCCAGCAAAAGTCCCACTGGAAGACCTCCAGTTTGGGTTTTAAAGACAGTTTTGTTTTCATTATGGCATTTAAATCACCCCTTTATTCATTGCTCAGATTCTTGGATTACACTCCAAAGGACAGTGGCAATAATACTTTGGAGCAATATAGAAGAGATTTGAGTAAATATAAAGAAATGCATGCTCTGGAAAAAAAAAAAAAGTTTACTTTCTTTTCAGTTACATGCTTTCCTAATGCCTGTAAGCCCCTAGGTTTGGAAGACCTGTCCAAGAAGAAGCCATGAATTGCTGTCACTGGTGTCTGGGTCATCGTTGCTCCGCAGTCTTTAAAGGAGGTGATGGATGGGGACCAATCTAGGAATGAGGGGCATTAAGGCTTTAAATGAAAAGATGTGGTGAGGTGATTCACCTAATTCAGTTGTGATGCTTTGGATTTTGGCATCCATAATGACATCAAGCCAATCAAAATGGGTCTTGGCCTCATTTACCTCTCAATAGTTTCATTTTGTACCACTATAAAAAGCCCACTGCTGAGAGACCCTGAAATGCATCTCTCTGGAGCCATCCTCTGATTTCAGTCAGTGCTTCTTGGTGAAAAAGAGGGACTTGGGAGCGACATATTGTAAAAATACTGGTATTAATATAAAAACTAGTACTAAAAAGGGTAGTACTTTTGCAATAGGATACTCCTTACATAAACAAAAACAAAAGGCCAAGATCATTACTAACACTTACATTCCTTCTTTCAGAAATGTCTCAAGCTCAATAAATTAGGTGACATTGTTTATTAAATTTGAACTAAGCTAAAACTCACCTGCCAATATCTCTGAATTCACAAGGATCATGAAAAATATTATCTACAGTGTAGGAGATCTTCGTAGATGTTGTACATAGTTTGGAACTCCACTTCTACTTTTGCTTGGATTGACATACTACTCCTCCAGTGCTGTCCTGCTTTCTAAACTGATTAAATCAGTGTGACTGATGGCAAAGTGGTTAGGACAGCAACACTGACATTAGTTACATGGAGTAAAATTCACCAAAAGAACATTTTGTGACACACAAAATACTGCCAACAGTGAATGAATGCTACACTATGATGTCAGTTAAAACTTTTTAAGTTGTATTTCTCAAAATTGCATGTAGAATAGCCCTATTTCCAGCTGACAAAAAAAGTTGGGTGTCATAAAAAGCAATTACAGTAATTATAAGAAGTTAAAGAAAAACTTACTGCTCAGAAAAGCAAGAAAACTCCTCAGGCTCGCACAAATTACTGCTTAGGAGCACCAGAAGGGCTGACTGTGAGGAAGGACAGCACCACAGAATCAGAATTTGTACTGTTCCTTTACTGCATTATTCACTAACAGCTGAACTGCAAAGTCAGGGCACAGCCAGTGGATCTGTCGTGACACTGTCACAGCGGCTGCCAACACCACTCTGCCTCAGCCTGACGTTGCCAAGCCTCAGGTGAGAGGCAGCAGTTCATGGCACAACGATTCCTGCTTTCCTACACTGCAAATGAAATCGGTTTTCTGAATTTACTGAAGATCAGGACTATACCCACACTGCAACAAGCACATCTCAGCAAAGCTGACTGAGAGCGTCTGTTTCACAGCCTTTTCATCCGGGAATACAAGTGTTCATCCAAAGTAGTTTTAGTTAGCATTTACCTAAATTGCATGAGATGCAAAGAAAACCATCTGAGCTTCTGTGTAATTCTACTCTCTCTCTCTAGGAGTATGCAAGTAGAACGTACCTTCCACCACACCAGGTACACTGACACTGTTTTAAATGGCATTGCTCTCACTGTTTTTCTAACCCTCTGCCTGAACTTAACAGCACACTTACAGCTACCACCACTCCAGCTCTGTGTTTGGATTAAGCCACAGGTTATTTCTTTGTGGTTTGTTTTCTAGTCAGTCCCATACCCCAGCTCCAGGAGGCACTTGGCTGAAAGAGCGGAAACCACTAACAGCGGATGCTGCCAGAGACCGGGAGAAACCTCCGCATCTGGGGAGGGCAGACCTGGGGGGAAACTACTGGGGCAGAAGGTATGAGCAGGACTGGACACAACACCCCAGGATCCCCATGAAGATACAGTCTGAAGGAAAAAGTTTCCAGTGAAAACACAGCAATACAGGACTGGCAGGAACCCCCAGCTAGGCAAACTCAGGTGCGGGCACTGCAGAACAACACACCACTGAGAGGCCACAGGTCTCCAGCAATCTATGCCACCCCATATATGCAATAAAGTGGTAGAAAGGCAGGGCTGGGGGAATATCAAGAAGTTCCTTAGTGTCCTCTTCCTCCACCGAGGAGGGATCCTGCACGCTCAGACCCCAAAAGTTTGCTAAACCTTCTTTTAAGATTCTTGTGAAAGGGATGCCACGTCAGGAGAAGATGAGAGGGCCTTCAGCCAGTTGGGATGGTGGTGATCCCACACAAGCACCATCTCCCTTCAGCCAGCAGGACTTTGGCAGTGGGTGTCACAGCCTCCATTCGCCCCAAACACCCAACCAAAAATCCTGGGCTCCAAACCTGGACAATGGGATGGGCATTTCAGAAGGCACATCCTGAGAGATGCCTCCAGCGTTGTTGGAGTTCCCACTGATGGCACTTTTCTCCTTTCTTTTTCAGCCAAATAAGAATTCTCTTATTAGTGCCCAGAGATATCAAAACTCAACTCCTGTTCTCCAGCATGAAACTAAACTCCTCAGTAGCTCTCCTTCAAACTCTGAGCTGAAGTTTCTTAAAATCTAGCATTTATTTAATGGGAATTTCCATCTTTTTCAACAAAGTTTTACTCTAAAAGGAAAAGGAAAAGAGGATTTCCAAATTTTCCAATGGAATAAGAAGTCTGAAATTTTTTTTCCTTAAAAGAGAATAATTAGGAATTTTCAACTATAGTTTAGAAATTCTTTACTGCTTAATTCATATATACTGTTCTTATAGTATTTGATAGGAATTGAATATTGAATAATTGAATATAATTCCCTTTAATTCATAAAACCTTTAATTTTTTATTCAGTTTTGAAAATCATTAATTGCAGTAGGGATTCAATACACACTGAAGGTTTTGCTCTTTTTTCTACTTAAAACTTCTTTCTCTATGCTGAAAGTTTCATCCCATTTTTCCTGACAGAACATACGTACAAGATGAAATCAAACTTCAGGCAAAATATGCAGTTTCTTTTTTAACCTTTTTATTCTTTTGAAACATTTTCCAAAGTGGAAATATGTTTTTAAAAATTCCTTGTGAAAATGCTTAGAAAAGATACTACATGGGCATATTCCCATATAGAAAATTCATCAGATTTTCCTGACAAGCTCTTTTCTGACTAATTGCATTGGGATTTTCATGAGGAGGGCCCTAAAAAACCTCACTGAGTTGAATATGGAACTTGGTTTCCTCTGTAGACTTCCTTTTGGGATCTTGAGTGTACATACTTGCCCAGTATAGACTTTTCCCCTTAAAATTAACCTGTTCTCCATTTCTCAGATAAACAAACCATTAAGGGACATGCATTAGATCGCAGAAAGTGGTTGCTTTTATTGAAAATTCACATCCAGGAAAGGAGGTGCCCCACCACGTCCCTTTACGACAGTTTCAATTCCTCCTCCCATTTGTTACATCCAGGCATTTGCTTCTGTGAATGCTGATCAGTAAGATCACTTTATTTTACTTTACTTTGCTTTATTTTACTTCACATTGCTTTATTTTACTTTACTTTGCTTTGTTTTACTTTACTCCCAAATTTTACTGAAGTGTTTATTTGATTAGTTTTCTCCTTTCTCTCAATACCAAAACTGGAGCGACAACAAGTTCATGTTAATTGACAATAAATTAGATTAAATAAAAAAATCCCTGAGTAGGAACTCTTTTACCTGCAACAGTTGCCTCAGGCACTTATGTTTCTCTGCCTGCATTGGAATTTATGGCAAATAAAACCAGCTTTATAAGCACAGTGAAAAAAAAAAACAAACAAATAATAATTTCACGAAGTAGATTCTCACCACTCTGCTAATAGCACTAACGTTCATGTGTTAAAACAAAGATCCTAGAGGTTTTACGGAAATATATTTCACAGCAACCTACTGTAAACAACATCAGACTCTTTACACTACGACAAATCAAAGTTCACAGGATGTTTATTCTTAAAACAAACAGGTACTAACATTTCTGTCACTGATGATTAAACAAAATAATAGATCTTAACTTGCCGTATATTCACATGGAACTATTTTTAGGATTTAAACAGCCTTTTCTTACAGACAGAGTTCATTTTCCTACCTCTGTGCTTCCTTACTTGGCATTAATTCATGACCAAAGTCCCATAATCAACACGAGGAACTCAGCACACACCCAGTCTGACCGGAGGCACTCGGAGGAGTGAAGTCCAAACTTCCTAAATACCGTCTTTCACTTAAGGGATCCTGATGGCCTGAAGTCCATATTTGATATGTCAGAAAATCAGACCCGCCACATGCTGTCAGACTGAGGACCTTAAAGAGATTCCATCACCTCAGATCAGTTCTCACAGAAGGCTGTCAGGCCCAGTTATGTACAAACCGGACCAAAGCTGGAGTCTCCTGGACAGACCACCCGCAATGGATTACCTGCTTACAGGAGCAAGGCAGGCACAGAGGACTGAAGGGTGTCAAAATCTCAACCTATGGGGCAGCAAAAAAAAAAAAAAAAAAAAAAAAGAAATTTGCTGCATTTTTTTCGTGCATTTTATCACAGTTACAAAGTTTTGATCCGGGCAGGATCCTATGGTATGAAATAAACTCCATCTCCACCTCCCTCCCAGTGGCACAGGCTGCCCAGGGAAGCTGCGGCTGCCCCATCCCTGGAAGTGTTCAACCCCAGTTTGGAAGGAGCTTTGAGCAACCTGGTCCAGGGGATGCCATCCCTGCTTCTGATGGGCAGTTTGGAACAAGATGATTTTTAAGGTCCCTTCCAACCCAAACCATTCTCTGATACTTTAACAAGGCAGAACTTGCATGAAGGAACACTTTATCTGAAATTTAAAATTGCACAGGTTCCAGGTCTGGATCAAAACACAATTTCTCCGCTGTCTCTGGAAAGCTCAAAAATTACTCTGCATAGGATGGTTCCTCAAGCTGGAAAATTGGATTTCATTTCACTACAGGGGCATGCACATGAAGAGAAAAGCCATCTTCCCTGGCAGATACAGACTTGGAGAGGGGGGATGCCATTCATGGAAGTCACACCTGGGTCAGCACAGCAGAGGGGCTGCACTTCCATTAACCACTAGTGCAAAAACAAATCTCCACCCTGAACACTCAGCTTGAGCATGAGGTGAGGAAACTGTTCATTGCCATCATTTACACCCATTTATTCACTTTTTCCTCTAATGTGAGCTCCTCTGAAAGGGAGAAACTTTAAATCTTAGTTGTTGGTATCTAGGGAGAAAAGAGGAGGTGGCAAGGGAAAGGAAGCAGATATTAGTAAGTCAGAGAAAACTCTTCTACTTCCATACAAACTCCTTTATATATTTCTTGAAAGAATCTTTTCTTAGTTGTCTGATGTGTTTCCTACCTTTTTTTTACTGTGTCCTCGTGTTTGCTTCTTGTGGCTTGGATGGTACAAAATTAGATTCTGCTTCCCTGGCCAGTAAAGAATTAACACACTGTAACTGAGTCATGACACTTGTATTTGCTCATTCTTGTTATCAACTTGATATCCTCCCTTTCTCCTCCCATTCCCCAGGTCTATGAAGGAGGCCACCATGTGGCAGCCCAGTACCAAAACCAGATGGATGACAGGCTCAGTAATCCCTCAGTGAAAGTTTATCATGCCATTAAATACACAGGGAGCAAATATTCAACTATTTTTGCTGCAATTACAGATGGCAGCAGTGAAAGAGACATGATTACTTGCACTGTTACTGAAGGAGCCCATGCCATGCAGGTGCAGTCAAATTCTACGTTGAGGATTTTCCCTCAGTCATCTTTGCAGGGAAATATTTTGCAGAATAACAGATCTGACAATACTGCTTTGTGAAGTTCAACTTTAAATTGCATTTTTCAGTATAATTTCTTTCTTTCAATGTGATATTTCCACATTGTGCATTCCCCATAATTCATTATATGACTTTTATTTTAGAAAGGTGAAAAATATGCTGACTCTTACGTAGTCATGAAATGACTTTTAGCATCTTCCACTACTCCCTATGAGTAGCACTGCAGCTGATATAATGATAACTTAGAAAAATAAACAAGTCCACAAAACCCAGGAGCTACCATTGTGAAGGAGAGTCATGCAGGGAAGACAGCAGAATCTGAGTCAGACAGAATATTACCGTAATAGTTCAATTAAAAGGCCTTAAAGTGTACCAGCATCTTCTCATTTCTGAAGTGTGAATGACAATTTCCCTTTAGAAAATTCTAAAAGAAGCATCCAGAGGGCTCCAAATCCAGGTGCCCTACATCATACTCCTCTCTACATCCTGCACAAACAAGCAATTCTATGAAAACGTCCCTTTTTTTTTCCTCATTACAAATATGCCCTGATGTGACTTTTGCCTCTTTAGCTGTGGTCTCATGTCACCCAGCAGGCTGAGTAGATTTACATGCCTGATCACTGTTTTGCTGAAGACAGCCAAGGAAAACACTGGCTTGTCCCGCAGCTGTGTGGCTGATTCAGTGGATGGCACTTTCTCTTCTGAGTCAGCACCGAGTCACTGGTGGGGCTCAGTGCTGTGGGACGTGGTATTTCCAAAGGAGACATGTTTCGACTGAAACACAAACCAAGGGAGGTCTAAACACAGAACTGAGGACTAAACACAGTTCTTTTCAGGCAGGACAGTGACTGCAACGGCTTTTACGTGTAAAAATTCGGAAAGATAAACAGTTTTATATTTCTTGTATGACAGAGAAACTAGATTATTTCATCTAACTATGAAAATTAAAACCTTCACATCAAGCAGTAACATTGTTTTGTCTCCCCATTTCATGACTACTCCCCAGTCTCCTCATCACTTCCACAGAGAATCAGACCTCTAGTCTTACTCCTCCCACCTATATTTGCCCTACCAAACAGAGCCATACATAAGCCTTTTATTCCACCACAAGCTCGAAGCTTCTCCCTGCAAAATGGAGCTGGAATCAGTGGATGAGTATCCCAGTGCAACCCCAGTTTTCCTCTAGAAAAGCCTGTGGTCACAGTAATGGGGCAGGATCTGATGTGAGGGTAAGGGTAGGAAATGCTGCAGAGTCTCCAGAGCTCGTTCAGGAGTTAAACCCTTTCCTGCTTTACCACACGTTTTTGTTCCTGCAGAGTTTTCTGAGGAAGTATCGAGTAGAAACGTCTCCATGTACAAACTCCTGCAAGAGTTCATCTCTCTTGAACTGCCTGGGTGAAAAATTCAGTTTTTGTTGGAGTTCAAGTCCCCAGACCCACAGGCCTTTGCCCATTATACCTGCCAGGACACCACAGCAGAAATAACTTGCCTGGGACAGGACACTCTGTTTCTGTCCTGATTTCACCTAAGCCCCTCCATGTCCCCTCCTCTGGAATATCCAGTGGGAGTTCTCATGGGGCTGAACGTAGGCCATGCTACCCCATTCAGCCCCAAACCTTCCTCCTTCTCCCCACCACTCTGTGCCTCCTGTCTTGGGCACCAGCACATCACCAGCACAGGCTGCATGTTCTGGCACCACAGCAGTTTGGCCACTGGCCTCCAAAGCATTGACAGGTCTCTGGGGAAAGCACAACCCACAGGCTGCTGGAAGTGCAGCCAGTGCTCAGGACTTTGTGACCTGGTACCAAGAACTGATGCTTAAATCTAGAGCAGATACCCAGTTCCTCCAGTCTTCCAGCTATTGGTACCGTGGGGTCAAACACACAAGCAGAAGGTCGTTTTAAAAGAGCAAATTCCACAGGACTCTCACAGCTGTCACATTAATTTGCTGAAACTATGCAAAGTTGAAGAGGGTACAGATGTTCTCACCACAACTGGCTTTGTCTTCTGCTTTGTCTGATGACCCATTTCCACACATCCTTTCCCTGCAAAGTAGGGAAGCATCCTGAGGGTCTGCTCATTCCAGTGCTCACTTTAGACTGATAGATAACAATGCAAAAATCCTTAAGGAGACTTTTGGGTCAGTCATAGGCCCGATTTTAGATGTCTGGTGTGGTTGCCTAACTGTATGTTAGACTGTCATATATTTACATATATTTACAAAGTACATGTGACTATCTCACCACTGCAGCTAGGACTGACAGGAAAGCATGCTCACTAATCTCCAATTTTAACTCAGTTAAAACCTTTTTCCATAGGAAAATGCCAATTCTTGAAAAACATGCATAGATGTTCTGTAGGAACAGATTGATTGAATCAAATCTTCTAACACACTTCCAAGGGAAACCTGGCTGGTTTCCTGCTAGCTCACTGGCCTCCCTGGAAGCCTCCCTGGTGAGCAGCATGTCTGGGTTCATGGGCTCCCCACTGTGATCATCATGGGGAGCCCATTTAAAATTGCGAAATAAAATCTTTCTGCCATTAATTAAATGAAATTTCATATTCTCTCTCTGTGGGAAGTGAAAAATTTCGAGATACTTAATTTCAATACAGAAAGAATGTGAGGGTGGCCATAAACTTGCCCATTTCTCCCTCTACAGGAATTTGAGGTTCTGATGAGCCCTCCTTACACATCAGTGCTTACTTACTCCATTGCCCACCTCTGGCTGGGTAAGGACAACTGGTGGAAACCCAAACCTGATAAATTAACATTTGCAAAAAATTAAACTAACCAACTGCTATGAGTTTAACAACAAGCAGGAGCCCAAGTTCCCAAGAGATCGACCATGGAGAGCAGCTGGCAATAAAACTTGATTGCATGTGGAAGTGGTTAGCAAAACAAAACAAAACAACAATACAACTTCAGCATGCAAACTCAAACTTCTAATCTCACCCAGGCCTTGGGAAAAAAAATAATCAAGTAGTGAAAAGAACAACTCGGTTTTTATGCAGTGCTTTCCAACTGTGAATCTTAGAAAGTTTAATAGAGAAGGTCTTGTTTTGCAAATAGAAAAGCACACATAAAAAATTAGGACAATTAGCAGGCCGGCGGTAGGTTTTCATACCATAATCCAGTTTTCCATAGCCACAACCCAGCACCCAACATTTAAGAGTTTACCAAGGTGAGTTAAAGATTCAGATTCTCATCAGGGCATAAACCTTTTTGCTCTTCTTCATAGTCAGCCACTGCCTGTGAGCACTGGACTGTTCTGCTCACACTGCCGAGGGACAGAACATCCACTGAGGATGGCAGGATTTACAAATACCAACATGATCATCTTCTCCCTCCTAACAGCCAGTGATATGAACTCCTCCTCTTTGGGAACACCTTCTGTGGCTGGTATCTGCATCCCTCTGGGTGAAGATGCAACCAAGATATACTTCTGGCCTGTGCTCCAACAGCACATCTCCTACATGGAGAAAGGGCAGAGAGGTTTGTCTTTGCCCATCTCTGCCCATAATCCTAAGAGAGCATTTTAGCTTCAAGCATTGTAACATCTATGCCAGCCTGACATAATATTTTGTCTGTCTGATTGAGGTAATTTTCACAACAAGCATATGATTCTTTTGTGGCTGGTGTTAACATTTCAGTTCAGGGCTGAAAAGGGTGTTGAGAGAAATTAACTTAGACATCTGGTCATACTGTAGGAATTTATGTGGGAAGCGAGAGAAGCATCTGCAAAACACTGAAAAACAAGGTTTAAACACAGAAAACAGAAAAATAACATAGTTTAGCAGGCATGGATGGCAGGTAAGAGGAGGCTGCATTTTCCACAGGGCTACCTACACCACTGCTAGGCAGTGTAAGTGCAAGGAGCATTTCCCTATTAAAAGATACAGAGGAATTCTCTAAACCACTCGTGCAGAGAACAATGTGATTAGGTTTTGTATGGCAAGAAACAGACTTCCAGAACACATTAAAACAGCTCTTAATAGAACAAAGCTCTGCCTTGACATAACCTTGCTACAAGCATGACACATCCACCCCTCCAATATAATAAATGCATTGAAGGAAATCTTGGTATCAAAGATGAGCAAATTAATTTCTATCCTGATTTTTTTTTTTCTGCATTGAGAATCACCACTTTTCAGTTTTGTTGCTGCCATTTCTTTGATGCAATAGCTGGGAAACTTGGGGGAAGAGAACCCAGACTTCCTTGGTTCCAAGCCACCAGATCGTAGCACCTTTCTGCACAGAAAGGACAGTTACACAGGCACAAGAAAAATGTCAAAACAAATCAGAGAAGAAACTCAACAATTTCGAATTTTGCTGACAGAATTTTGTTTGTTGGTAATAGAAAGATTTTTGAAGGGGGAAAATATGGTGGATTACAGTGGCAGCATCATATATTTTTAATAATTCTCTGTTTAAAAGCTCACAGTTCACACTGCTCAGAAAAATGACAGCTCCTGCAGCAGAGGCATCCTCCAACCCTAGACATTTATTGTAGGCATTATTTGTTGTTTAAAAAAAAAATGTCTTCCACCAGAGGACATGCCGCCTCTTAAACTGAAGAAAGGGTTCCCCTGCAGCCCTAAAAAAAAAATCTTATTTTTTAAATTAGCAGTACTACACATATCTGAAGCAGGGAAAATTAACCATTAAGACCTGTACTTTGAATGATGCATTATTTTCATCTGCAAGAAAACATCCCATGCCTCTGGAAGTCACAGATCCAAATTCTTCTTTCTAAAATTAAGACCGACATGGCCACCTTTCTCATAAAATGGACTTTCAGGTTAGATAGCCAACACTAATAATTGACAGAGAAAGGAACTGAAGCTAAAAAGTTTAGCACTTAGAAAGCACTTGGAGTACTTTGAGAATTGAGTGATCAGATCAAGCAAAAGCAGCCAGTAGCCATGAACTCACAATGCCCAGTCAAACTGAAGACAAAAAAAAAAAAAGAAAAAGTGGGCAGTAGAACATCTTAACTTCCAATTTCCAGTGAAATTCCAATTTCCCCAATGCCAAAAGTGAGAGCTTGCAAAACTTAATATAAAAATCCTTTGCACCTTCCTATTTTATGGGAGTTCCTGATTTAGCAGCAGATGAGTTTTGCAGATTTAAATCTTCGGGGTCTGACTGCTTAAGGTGCAATTAAATACTTCTCATTGCTACTATTGTAAAGAGCATATTTCACCAGCTAATAAGGCAACAAACTCTGAAATGCAGGCATATGGGCAGCGTGGGAATTCAAGTGAACCCCCGTGTTTCTGTGGGATGGAACAGCCTTGTGCCATCAAAGGTGAAAATTGTTAATGAGTAGAAGTCCAACATCTGTTACACCACCTTTACACACTTCCACATGAAAACGTACTCCATATGAAACCCCAGTGGGGAGCACGGCCTTGTGAGCTCTGTTCAAGCTGAAGGGCTGTCCTGACCATCCCTGCCTGGCACGTGCCCAGCCTCCAATTTCACCTGCCAAATGAAGTAGTGCTGCACAGTACTTCAGTAAAACACCAACCTGACACCACCACCACGGAATCTTACACCTTTCCTGCTCTTAAGCTACATCACTATTTAATATTCTAGGGAGATAGTATTTTTTTTAATTAATATTGGTTTCTATTTTTCACTTTTTCCTTATGACAGTGGAAAATTTTGAAAATGAGACTGTTACTGAGACTTATTTTGCTTTATTGCCACTTGCTTTACCACCACTCTGTTTTATAAAAGATATTTGTTAAGAAAAAAAGTCAGCCCTTTTGAATTTTACCTCTGTTCACTGTGATAACAACAGTCAAAAATTTCAACAAGCAGAAACAGAAGATCCCTCTCACCCTGAAAAATTTGTATCAGATTCGCAACAATTTTTCTTCCAAGAACATCTACACTTTTTAATGGAAAAGCAAACATTACAAACCCCTTTTCCTAATTAGAAAGGAGTTGATTTAACAGGAATTGTTAAAACTGGCACACTCTGGTGCCCTAATGAGGTTTAAGCCAGAGGTCATTCCTCCAGCTAAGGTGACTGTAGTGGTTAGGGTGTGCAAATACTTGCACAGATGTGTTGTTTGAAAACTTCTTCTGACTTCTTAGTGCAGCCTCACCAGTGCTGGGCAGTTGCACAAATGTGCCTCCCTCCCTCAAGGAAGAAGGAACCACACCTACATAACTCTGCTGGTTAAAAAAATTACCATACCCCTAATTAGTTCAAAAAACATGCAAAGGCCAAGGCCCGGGAGAGAGCTGCAGAAACTGAGTTAACTGGCATTTGCAGGGATAAAGTTCATCTTGAGTGTATATTCATCATACAAATGTTGTGGGGTTTAGTCACCTGAGTCAATATAAACTCTTCCATTTATGCTGTTGCCCAAGAACTATGTGATGATGTACTGAGAGAAACAGGTGCCTCTAGGATACAAATTCTCTCCTCCTAAGGCAGAAGGATAAAAGATATGAGGTGAATCACACCCTGCAATGCCTGTTCTCTCCACTGACTGTAACTGGAGCCCACTGAGATCAGCTCTGATCAAGATACCCTTTACAAATGTCTGTAGACATGAAGAACATGCAAGGTGATTCCCACCCCAGCCAAAGACTCCAAGAGACCACAACAAACCAAGCATTGGTTTAAAACAGAAATGTCACGCTGCAGAGCAGGAGCTACATCAATAATCAACTGAAGTAGAGTTACCAGACTAATTGCTACGTTCATAGGGCACAGCTCCTCCTGCTCCACAAGTAATCCCAAAGGCTTTTGACCAGACTGCCTGTGTGGCAAAAGGTTGGATGACTCCTGGTGGATACACCACATCCTGTCACTGGTCAGGAAGAAACCTGAGGGCTTCCAAATCCCTTGAAGAAAAATTACTCAGAGAAAAATCTTTTAAGGGTTTTATTATTATTATTATTATTGTTGTTGTTGTTGTAATTTTAAATACTTAGTGCCTTAAAATAGCATGGCCAGGAAGGGTGGATTCAGGGAGCTGACATCTGACAGATGTTGGCAGTTAAGAAAAACTCCTGAATCCAGCCCAAAGACTCACTGACTGAAATGGGCTTGACACCCAGACCTAACCAGAGACACAAATGCCCCAATCTCTCCATCCTCGGTGCCTGGGTGCCAGATGTGTCAGCGTCTAGTCAACAGCAGAGAGGCCACAAAGTACTTCCTCACCCTTATAAAAAAAACCCCAGTCCTGGCATGTGTCATTTAATAAATGTGCCTTTCAGTGCTTAATGTTGTGGTTCCCCAAACAGCCCCAGCGGCAGGAAAGGAGGATTAGTGTCTTTCCAGAAAGGATGCAGCAGTGAGTCACAACCTCAGCACTGCTGTGAGTCACTTTGACAGTGCTGCTGACTGGCTCAGCTACGAACATGAAGTGACAAAACATTCCCTTTGCATGAGAGATCACAGGCAAGCCCCCAAATCCAGATTAGAGGATGACTATGGTCCAACTCTGTATCCAGATAAGAACATCTCCTCTGCTTCTGCTCATTTTCATGATGACAGGAAGCAGAGAGGAGCTGAAACGTGAGACAACTGGACCACAGCTGTCTTTGCAGCTCTGCTCCTTCACCCACTGAAGCAATGAGCTGCACCAAACTCCTGACTTCTCACTTACTGAAGTAGGTGCTGCTTCCTAAGATTCAGCCTGTGGCAGTCCTTGACAGTCATCCCTGCACCTCCCTGGAAGGTGACCTGTGTCCGAGCAACCCTTCCCAGGCACAGGGTTATAGGGAACAGGCAGGAGATTTTCCTTGCCTACCAGTGGGCAGCAAAAGCCATCCTCATTGAGACCAATCCATAATAAATATCTCCTTGCCTAATCTAAGTCAAATTATCATTATGCATGGGTTCGAGTCACCATCTCCCCTGCAAACACCTGACTTCCCCGATCAAAGGTTGGACCTTCAATGCAAAACCTTCAGGTTACAGGTAGCAATGTCCCATAACTTAAGCCCTGCCCACAGTTGGTAAGATGATCCCAGAAAAAGGTGATTCTACAGGCATTGCCTGCTGAGCCAACCAGACTATTCATGCCCAGAGTGAGGTGAAACAAGGCAGATAAACCTGGAGGTTTCCCAAACCTGCTGTAATGGTGAAATATGAAATATGAAATGAGTCCTGCATGAAGACATTTCTGTTGTTTCTGAGAGGTTTTTGAGTACAGATAAAGCAGCAGTTCACAACTTAAAAAAATCAGTGCATGGCATGATATAATTCAAGAGGATACCTGGCATTTAGATGGAGACCAGAAAAAAACCTTTCATTATACAAAAAACTCAAGTCACAAACAATACCTCAGGCTTTCAGACTGCATATTTTAGTGAGTAAGTAAAACTGAGAAGGTAGCAAACCATTCCCACTAGTGAGAGACTCACCAGGATGCATTATCCAGTTACTTCAGGATGTCTACAGTTGGGGAATCTCTTCACTGCATCTCAAAGTCAAATTCCCTTGGAAGATTGTGTGCAAGAAAAAAATATATGTCTAGAAAAACAAAGGTTTGAATTTAGATTGTGCATGAGTTGCATTTTCCAGCTGTTTCTGTCAGTATTTTGCTGCCAGAAAGCCCTGATTCTCTGACTCCCCCTCTGAAATAATTTTTTAATATAGACTTCATGGAAAAGACAAAGAAAGAGCTTGTGAAACCTTTTCTTTACTATTTAATTTTCAGCAAGGTACATAATAGTTCAGAGAAAGTGGTATCCAAGCAACAGGTTTGAAAGGGGCAAAGTATTAAAAGATTGTTCAGTCAATTGTCTTAGCCTGAACATGCTGTTAACTGGCATAATTGCCTTTGATGCAAAACACAGTTTTTATAGTTATGAATAACCACAGTATATCTAAAAGCTATATTAATAATGAGAAAACCATTTCTTAGATAATTTTTCTTGCATCCAGCACACACTCACATATGTTTTCTCCTCTATCCAGAGCATCACATCTCAAAGAAACTAAAAGTTGCCTCTTTGAAATAATATAGTATTTTGATTTTCAGTTAACTATAGGCAGCAAAGTTACATCTCTTCAGCATTCAAAACATACTTAATGTCAGACCTATCTGTCTAAATGGACTGCAAATAATTTTCCACTCTTTTATTCCCTTAGCTCCATTGAACTAACATATCTGAGAGATCATGAGTGGGATGCTATATAGGCAGTATTAAAGAAGTAATGAGTAATGCAACATCACACTGGTGAATCTTTTTGATCAGAAGAATATATCTTAAGTGTGGCCCGAGTGTTCCCCTGTGATCGCTGAGTCAAGGTTAGGGGTGATGAATCATAAGCCAGAAAGAACACAGTTTGACTTTCAGAGTTTCCAAGGTTGGCAGATAGTAAAAAGAAATCTTTCTATTCCTGTTATGGATATAGTTGATGGAAAGACAGCAAATGGATAATCTTAGAATGCTATATATGCAGAACTGGGCAACAGTCCTGGAAATATTCATATTTAACAAGCACAGTGCTGTTCACACACGTAAAATGGTGTGTATGTACTTGGAGCATTAGGCTTTGGTTCAAAAACCAGAAGTGCACCCCATGACATGACAACACTCCTTCAAAACTGCCACAGACGTGGCAGTTTCCCATAAGGATTTCAAAATGAAGAGACTTCTCCCAGAGGAAGGTATCTGGCAGAGCAGAAATGAGCTGCCAGAAGATGGGTTACCAGGCAGCAAGAGAGCACCAGTGAGGAGATACAGCCAGCAACCTTCATTCCCTAATCCAGAGCTACTCTGGCAGAACCTGAGCAGAGAAATGAAGGAAGGCAAATGGCATCTGCCTGGTTCCTGGCAGAATTTTTCACCTCAAATCTCTTTCTGTCTGCACTCCTCTGTGCTAGAGAGATCCTGGACACAAGGTGCAGATGGAGACATTTCTCCCAGCCTGCAGATCAACCTGTGCAGCTCAGGGCAAGAGCACTGCAGGGTCTTGGCAACCCCTCCATCCCAATCCTCCTGCAACTTGGCACCAGCTGATCCAACACAGCTCTCTGGTGATTTCACCAATCCTTTATGAATGAGGCAGTTGAAAAAATCACCTTTTTGTCTTAAATAGGAGAAAAAATTTTGAGTCTTATATAAATATGCAAAGTATAAGGAATGAATTACACTTGGAAATGAATACAGAGAAACAAATGCTCATGGGCCAGCCTCACAGCTCTCACTCTGGTTTGGCTCCAAGGTGATTTCTGTTTTCCACTCAGCTAGTTCAAGTCAACATAAGCCTCAAGACAATTAATGGTAATCAATTTGTGTGGCAAGCAACAATTTTTGAAAGAAGCTTTCCAGAAAAGGAAATTTTTAATGTGGCATTCAGTCCTCCATTCTTGCTTTGAGTGGTTCCTTCCAATAATTCTCAAATCTGATACTTGATTTAAAGAAGAAAATGCCTTAAAATGTTCCCCGGTGTAAAAATCCTGCCTGTGACAGTTTTGATCATTGTTGAGCAAAGACATTTCCAAAAATGCAAAATCACTAATAGAAGGTTCAGCAAATCTTGCATCAGCTTGACAGCAAACAAACCTGTTCACACAAATCAAGTGCCTTTTCTGGCAGGGAAGGTAAGTAAGGAGGAGTTCCATTACCTGTGTAATGTACACTGACACCAACCTCCCAAGGCATATCATCGCTCAAAAATCCTTTACACAAACACATCAATAAGAAAAGAGAAGATGGTTCACTGTCAGGACTTGATGGAGATGAGACACAAGGTTCAAAACAAAGCTGGGGACCACAATGACAGTGCAGCAGGTGACTGAAAAATGCAGATCAGTAAACAGGGGCTGAGGAGAGGGACCCACTGGTCAAGAGCACATCCAAATAAAGCTATAGAGGAATCATGAACTCACTTTGCCTTGTGAGATCAAAAGTTGCAAGAACAAGGAAAATGTTATCAGAGAAGCGATAAATTTTTGCAGTTGTTGGCTAAGATACACTCTCTAAAGAGGTCATGGAAAACATATTAAAATAGTACACTTGTGTGTTCATCCTCCTTGAAGCATAAGGGACTGTACATTCTGATGAGAGTTCAGGGCACAAAGAAGAGGTCTCAGTAAAATATCTTAGGGGTACAGCCCAGAAACCTGTGTTTTAAAGGTCAGCCTGAAAAATGTTAATATGATTCTTTAGTGCCTCTTGTTCACTGAGTAGCTGATGCACTCCATCTCTTAAATATAATCTTGCCACCAAACTGTACATTCGTAACTGATTTCAGAAGCAATTTTCTTTGTTAATTACAAAGTAATTTTAAAGTAGAACTCCTGCTTTTGGGGCGTGCACTTTGTTGAACCTCAAATTTGATAATTTTTAATACCATTCTGAAAGCAGACACAAAACAACACACAAAGTGGATGCTTCAGAACTAAATGTAAACAGCTCTATCCTAAGCCAATAAGCAATAAGTAGTTGGCAGGTGCTGTTTGAGCTTGCCACCTACACACACAAAATTTGACAGTGAATGAAAGACGAGTAATGCACTTTTGTTCAACCCCAAGCCCTCCAAATTCACTGCTGGGACTGAGTTTTGGGAATAGATTTCCAAAGAACCACTTAGAAGAGATAACTTTTCGTGCAAAAATACAGTACAATGCAGTATTCAAGGAGCTCGGCTGTGCTTCACTCAGCTGAAGTGGCACAGCAAACTTTCTGTACTAAGAGAAGGAGGTTATAGCAAAGGCTTTATTGTGCAACTGGGCTGTAGATGGTACCTGTGCAATTCTCTCCTTCATATTAGACATCCCACCTGATTGCACAAGCACCTCCATCCTTGAAACAGAGAGATCCCATCCTTAAAATAATAACACCGCCTCCCAGCAGTGTTGTGAAATAAATATACACCATCTAACATGCAGCTGTCAAAACTATGGCAGCAGAGTCAATAACAGTATTTCATGTGGATCCACAAGCTGACATTCCATAGCCATCCTCCTGACAGATTCACCGTTTCAGCCTACAAATCCCCTTTTCTTCTTTCTTGCCTTAGATGAACACAGCTGACAAAGCTTCCTTGAAGCAAGATCTCACATCTTGCCATTCAGGCTTAATTAAGTCTCTTAGGACTCCTGGACTGTGAGAACAATCCAGCCCCACAGGGTATCCTGGGCACTCCAGACCAACCAGGCTCAGACCTCTGTGTGAAGGTGACGAGGTGAGTCCATTCTTGCAGTTCAGGGCAACAACAGCTCAGTAACAACTGCAAGGCTGAGCCAGGGGAGAAATGCCATGGGAAATGGGAACATTTGGGTTTAATGGTCCCACGAGGGCCTGTTTGGGCAGGGAGTCAGAAGAGGAAATGTACCAGGGCATGGGGCTCCATGGCCCTGCTGGCTAAGTGACTCTGCTGGTTCAGACACCAGTAACCAACATGCTCATCATCACCTTTTTTGGCAGACAACGTTTAGCCCACATTAATGGTTATTTCAGAAGCTTCTTTTATTTCCTAGCTCCACATAAGCCTACACTCTAATTGTACTTCATTTCCTTAATGCAGTGTTAAGTCTTCAGGCTCATTTAAAGGCTGGAAAGAACATTAACTGCTTTGTATGTATTTTTAGGAGACATTTTGATGGCATTTTATCATAGAGCTCAGGCTTTTCTCTCTAAAAACAACTAAGTTGTCAACATGATTAAAATATGAGTATTAAATCCTTTAAAGCATTTATATAAGTTTGAGGCTAGGAATAGAAGAGTTGTTTGGTTTTTGGAGACATGGGACATCCAAAACTGCGCTATGGTTTAAAATGTAAAAATAACTTTTACTGAGAAAAGGTCATTGGACCTTCATAACCCATCTAGAGGTCCAAGGCTAGAACCCACTAATAAAATCATAAATATTCTTTGACAACCTCAACACAATTCAGATCTAAAATTATCTTACACATATAAGTTTTAAAAATTTGATCTTTTGTCACTGATTTCCCTCAAATGCAGCAAATTCATTCATGTTTATGAAAGAAATAAATTGCATTTGAGCAGGGAAGAGATGCAATAAAACATTAAAGACATAACTGAAAGTCTGACAAGTTTAACACAAAACCTCTTTAACACATTTGTCCACATTTGGTGAAGCACAGCCCCTTTCTCTGCAGAGCCACAAAGCTATGGAGGAGCTTACACAAAACTTCAGGGGTCAAGCCCACAAATCATCACTCAAACATTAGCCTCCATGATGCACACATTCCTCTTGCTTTTAAGGGGTTTTGTAAGATATTTGAATAAGAATTACTTTTAGAAAACAGACTCCGGCAGGATGACTGGATACTAAACAGAAGTTCAGGTATGAAAGTGCTACTGCAGCTTCAAAACACAACCAGGCTGCAAAGAACACCACCAGACCTCTACACTCCTCTGGAAAACAGGGAAGATCCCAGCTCTCCAGCAGCAGCCTACAGGACTCATGAAGCACCAGCAGATGGTGCTCTGAAAGCAGGCTGGTTTCAAATAAAACCCAGCTTTTATGAATCTAAATTTGACAAGCCCTAGCTGGAAAATATCTCCAGTAAAGATATCACAGTAATATAATAAACTATTCCTTCCTTCAGAGAAGAAGAATACAGCTCAGTTAAAGGGCGATTTCCTCCCTAACTCATCTGCTTTCAGGTGACGATGCTTTCATTATAATAGCACTGCTTTGTTTCAGGAGCAAAAGTGCCAGTCATCACACAGCAATCTCCTCCTTACCCATCAAAATGTCTTCAAGACATCATTCCTTCCTGATATTTCACAGATTTGCCTTGGAGGCAAGAACAGTTCAAGACATTCCTTTATGAAACCAAAGACATCTCAGTGTTGTCAGAAATCGTGAAAAATTTGGATTCAAGATTCCAGTGCCTCCTCTTTTCCTCTTGCTTGGCAGCATAAAATTGTATCGGCTAAATAAATCTTACACTTTATTTTTTCATATATGTTCTCTATTCAACAGTTTCCAGAGTAGGATTCCCCCTCACAGCAGGGTTTCAGTGTGTACAGGAGCAGTTCCACAGCTGCAGGAACATGGAGCACCACATAAAATGAGAGTGTAACACTGGAAAGCTGGAGTGGGATCACCAGAAGAAAAAATTGGCAATAAACCAAATCAAGCTATTTAATTTCATTTATAGCAAGTTAGAGAATTAGTGCTATATCAATATAAAAGGTATAGCATGAGTTTTACACTGTAAGATTGCTACGAAAAATCACCATGGACTAAAACATAGGCCACAACTCTAGATACTCCAGACAGAATGAAAACGCTTCTATCTGATGAAACTAATAATTTCTTTTAACTTCTGTCCTCACAAATTTCTACCTATGAAGCTTCACAAGCTGCTATATGAGCTTTCACCTTCTACCCTTAACTTGCACAGCAGGAATGACATTCAATCACACTGTTCTCCTGCAGCAGTAGCCCCAAAATATTCAGGACTCCGCTTTTTCTGGTTTTGTCGAAACAAAAAAGTTTTCTCTGGTTTTCTGACAGCAGGTAGAGAGGAAAAAAGGCCCAGCACACCACCTCTGACCTACCACCTGCCACCACCAGGTCCCAAAGTCCCCAGAAAGGCAGGGCAATCTGACTCCTCACTGAGAGCAGGGAAGTGCACCAGGATGCACAGTAGGAATGTGGCAGGACCAGCCAATTGCTCTGGTCAGCCTGGGCAAGACTTACTGATCCAATACATGAATAAAGCAAAAAAAAAAAAAGCCCAAAACACAATATGTGTTTCTACATTTATTTATTTACAGAAGTTTATTTCATAACATGTTCACTAAACCAGGAGCTGAATCTCCCCAACAACATAAAATAAGCTGTGAGGTATGTGCTTCTCTCCTTGGCTTAGGAATCATGCCAGCTTTAATTAAATATGTAATCATTAGATGCTTCCCTAAGGACTCAGAAGACCCGAGTTTCCTGGCCCATCTCAGGTTTTTGGTCCATGATGAGACATCCCAGCTGTCAGCAGGCAGATGTATCAGCAGCAGAGGGGAAGGAAGGGCAGTGCAAAGCCCTGGAAGGACCAGAGACAAGATTGCTGGGCTGGAGCAGCAGGGACAGACAGGGCTGTGCTGGAAGAGAGGAGTGAGGAAGGTCTGAGCTGCTGAGGGAGTGTCTGAGAAGAGGTGTGGAGGAAGCATTGAAGGATGGGAAAGAGAAGCAGAGTGCACTATCCTGGATGGGTGCAGTCTGGGAACAACTGGAAACATGAAACTCATTACACCACACCACTAATCCTAATTAACAACTTTGGATATCAAAGACTTTACTTGTGTAGAGCATGAGCTTGACCCTGTTGTTGGTTTGGATGAGCTCAGGCCACCACTGCCTGCACGCAGAGAGGGATTTCAACCTCAAGGACTGCAGCTACCCCTGACTCCACACCAGGTCAAATCAAAGCACAAGCCTCAGATACCAGAAGTGGGGGTTTTCTTCACATAGAGACCATCTCTGGTTTTGACAGAAGAATTTATTAGCAATGTTTCAGTTTCCTCTTACAATTTAGTTCCTAATTCAGATTAAATACTTGTAACTTCTCTCTCTGTTGATTTATGATCGACATGAGAGAAGCAGAGAACAACCTCACTCATTGCACCAGAACACACAGTTACTTGCTGTATCAACAGAATAATTCATTTTTTGGTTTAGTACTCATTCATTTCTATGACCTCTCCCTCATCATTAAACTTCTCTCTGACGCCCTGCTTGATTTTAATGGGAGCTTAAATCAGTAAAGGACTGTGAATTCTAGGCCAGCCTGGTTTTGCTAAAATTTTTATACTATTGCCTGTAAAATGTTTCTATCTATTTCAAAGTGAAAGGTCAAGAACTTTCGTGAGGTTGTTTCCTCCTAGTGAAGGATTAATTTCCCACTAATTCCCTGATTTGTATGCAATCTGAAAGTTCCCCTTGCTTAATATCTTTGTCAATCCCAAGCCTTTCATTACCTTGATGAAAAAAATACAGTGATCTATCATTTGACACTGGATTAATATTTCCATCATCTCCACTGCAGTTAATTGTCTACATTGGTTTCTCTTGGAGTAGTGGCTAGAGACAACAGGTCATGTTGTAATATTGCATATGTGAGATATTATCTCAACTGGAACTGATGCAATAAATTGACATTTGCTTTCTGCCTCAGTTTCTTGGATGAGGGCGTGCATTAGGATCAGAGATCAGCCTGAGGGTCTCAATATATACCTTTTCCCCCTTATGAATAATCTTTCAGCTCTTTATCTATAGCAGAAAAATATTCTTTCATTCCACTAGAACATTCTACCTTTAGTTCTATTTTCTTTTCAGTCCTCTATGACATCGCTGCTATCAACTTCTACTGGTACAACAGATCCCTCCAGCACAAAACCCTAGGACATGATACAGAATATTAATTCCTTTTCTGACCACACCAAAAAGGAAAACCCTGAAGTGAGAGCAGCAGGCAGCAGATTTAGGCAGTTTGTTCAATAAACAAGAGGAGCATTTTGCAGCTGCAGAGCACATTTCAGCTAAGGGCCTCAAAACATAAAATAGGTTTCTCAAGAGCCTTGCTGAGATAGGGTTATGTGAGGTTCATTTAATTAAGATTTAGCTGATAAATGAGAGTCATGTTTGCATTTTTGCCGAGGAAATCGTGACAGTGACAACCAACCATATTTCTCATTCATTATGTGAAATTTGTGATGCTTCTGGAGCAGAATTTTATAATAAGCTGTGAAGAACAGCCACGGATAAGCTTTTCCACAACACACAATGTCCAAAAACCTGCAACTCTATTATGCCAAACCATAATTGATTTCATATTGACTAGTGGTGTCACAAATTTGTGTCAAGGCACTGAGGTGCAAAACACATCACAAAAGCAGACGAGAGCAATTGTGTGGAAAATAAGTGACAGGATTATTGAAACAACTTTATATGATATTTCATGGGAAGATTACTTGCCATTCAGGCAGAAAATATATGCCAAAAAAAAATCTTTAAACTAGGAAAACAGTTAATTAATACACTCAGGTTCACAGATGGTTTAATCAAGTGCAGCCTAGATGATTGAAACTGTAACTGTTTGCTACTGTGAGTAAAAGACATCAAAATAAATCTTCAGCATTAAATCCTGACATGAATATGGACCTTCTAGTAAGGGAAACGTTTACAATAAAATTAGCATAGGCATTTCTTGACAATTCAATTAGTTAAAGAAAGCAATCGTTTTACACAGATCACCAACGATCTATCACTTTTAGGAGCCAAAAACCCACTCAAAATTTACCACTAAATCCATTAAATAGTGTGTACATCGGGCAATGCACAAGTTCCAATAGCTCTGTTGCCATAGAATATCACCAGATTACTAGTAAAATGCATGTTGATAAGCACACAAATAGATAAACGGATATCAGCTTATTTTTTTAAAAAATGTTCAGAGACATTTGAAAATTACTATTTCACATAGTGATTTCATGTAAAGTCAATCTTCACCTGTGCTTAGGCTACATGCTATGTCTGCTTGCATATCTGCTTGTATCTATTGAGCTGTCCTGCAAATAGATCAAAACCCGCTGCATAAACTGGGAACATCTCCAAGAGGGAAAACTTACCTTGTAAATAAATAACAAATAAATAAATAAATATCAATCTCTCTCCCCTCTCCCAACATCTCTGCTGTTACTAACATAGGCAAAAAGCCTGTGGCCACTAGAAACAAATCTACAAATCCACCTAGAAGCTCCTCTTTGCCTTCCAGCATACCCCCTGACATGGGGAGCCCACACCTTGGCATCCCAAATGCTCCCCTAGCCCTGCAAACAGCATGGAAGAGCTGGGGAGACAGAGCATCATCTCTCTGACTCGGGTCAGCAGAAGAAACTTGGGCTTTCCAAACCCTTTTGGAAAGTGGAAAGCCTTTGGGAGAGTGAAATGGAGCAAAGTTTAGGTTCTATCGCGTGGTGCAGGCAGAGTGGGTCTGCCTCAGGTCTGTCTTGGTGGTCTGAATAGTCCTGAGACATTCACGACAGCACCCCTTAAAATGAAAACATGGGCCTGTTGAGCTGCCCTGCAAATAGTACAAAACTGTTTGATTAAGGTGCTGGAAATACAGAGTTTCCTGTTTGCTATGGAAAAAAGACACACACGAATCTCAGTAGACTACAGTGGGAGTTAAAAACTGGGGCAATGAAAAGAGGGAAAGTTAAATCATGGAATCATAGAATGGCCTGAGTTGGAAGGGAAATCAAAGATCATTTAGTTCTAACCCCCCCTGCCATGGGTAGAGACACCTTTCACCAGACCAGGGTGCTCAGAGCCCCTTTCAGCCTGGCCTTGAACATTTTCAGGGATGGGGCATCCACAGCTTCTCTCGGCAACCTGTGCCAGTGCCTCTCAGTAAAGAATTTCTTTCTAATATCTTATTTAAATCTATTCTCAGTTTGAGGCCATTCCCCCTTGTCCTGTCACTCTATGCCCTTGCAAATAGTGTCTCTCCATCTCTCTGCAGGGAGCACACAGTTAGTGCTGTGTTAGTGTGTCAGTGCTGTCCAGTCAGTCAAGGGCTCCCACTAGTGTTGCTCTTTATTTCAGCTCCATCACTTGAATGAGGAACTAAAAATAGGGGATTATTAAAGAGAAGAAAAAGTACAGTAAGAAAAAGCAGCTGTCATAATGGTTAGGCTCCCAGATACTTTCACACTCAATTTTAAACTCATCAGTTTTAAACCTGATCCATGCTGTCAGTTCCTCAAAGCTTATACAATCTGGTAATTTCCTGGTGAAAATATTCAGATAACATTATCAGCACCCAGTGAAGAACTGCAACACTTTGTGAAGAACTATCAGCGAGGTAGGTTTTAGCTGACACCTTCAGAATGGCTCTGGAGATGGATGGAGATCGAGGTCATTTGTCACCGCTGTCTGCATCTCCTTTTAGGGGGATCCATGAGCCTGCTCCTCAAAATACATGGTGGTGGGATCTGGAGGATCTGGAGCCAAGGGCAAATCGATCTGGCTAAAACATTTAATGTGTGGGGTTTGTCTTTTTTTTCTTCAAATCAAAGCTCAAAGTTGAAGATCCTGCTCTTAAAAACAAGTCATGCAGACCTGGCTGTTGGATTGGGCAATAGCAGGTGACATTAGAAAATGAAGGTTCTGGGAACACACTTAAAGCTAGAAAGTGAATGTTTCCATACCTGACTACTTAGAATGGTTTGTATTAGATGGTCAGCAATTTACATTGCTTAATAATAACACGTAGTTTTCTCCAGATATTTTTGTGTAGCACTGAGAATTTTGACTGTTGAAACCTTTGTAATGCTCCAGCGAAGTCCACAGCTTCAGAATTATATCTTCTGACACACTGAAGTACATCCCTGACTTGGATTTTCTTTTCTAGCAAACATGATGAGCATGCAAATAATAAGTGCTACTAACTAGGGAACTATGAGATTTTTGGTCTGTGTGTACAAAAATTGAATATCTGAATAGGAAGGGACCACAGGAAGAAATTTTTACTTTTGGACTAGATAAAGACCTAAGGCACAATTAACTTCTTCATATTTTCATTGAAATCTGCATCCAGTCTGGAAATTTCCAGGCTCATATCCTGGATCCTTTATTAAATAGATACTTTATATGTGTTCCCTCTGCATCATGAGTGGCTGGCATGACTTGGGAGAGCAACCAAACTGCTCTCTGCTAGTACCCAGGAGAC
>JAWWES010000001.1:110565514-110640468 GCA_035583135.1 Lophotriccus pileatus
GTACAGACTTGATTAACCCTATGCAAATTTTTGCTCGTATGTTCTTTTTGTATTTGCATTTTTATTAATTTCTCTTTCTTGTGCACCTGTAGACACCCCCAGATTTCAAGAGAGGGTGTGCTCTCTGCCACAGTACCATACCTCAAGGATCCTGCGTCACTTACAAATACTGAGCAGATCCCAAATTTCATCCTAGCCTGTTCCTGGATCTCATCCAGTCCCAGGGCCTTAAAGAGACTTGGTGAAAGTGGCTGCTTGTTGCAGTCTGTGGCCTTGTGCTGGCCTTGGATGTCCCCCCAGCATTCTCTCTCTGACAGATATCATTAAACCAAACCTACAAAAATCTTCATACATGTTAGAAGAGGCATATTCACTCTCAAACAACATCCACTGATGTATCTTTCTATACTCAAAAGAGCAGATTTGGGAGACTCTTTTTGTGAGCTCAAGTCAGCGAGCCCTTGTGTTCCCTGTGCCCTTCTTGCCTCATCCCTGTGGCCTGGAATGTCTGCCAGTGCTAACAGCTCCTGGAAGTTTTGGGGGGCCACTCCTCTGGGTATGTGTGGATAATCTTTATTTACTGGGGCAAAACCAAGCAGTTTCTTGCCTCTTTAAACTGCTCACTACTTTAAAACTGCTCACTATTTTAAAGCACTCAGAAAACCCGCTGCCTCCCCTCGTTACTCATGCTCAGAGTTTGGAGAGGTCTTTCCCAACTGAAGCATATTCTGTCCTTCAGGGTGGCAATGTTTTCTCTCCCTTAAAGATTGCCCTAAAGGCTCTTTAAGCTTCTCAGCTCCTGACCTAGGTGTGGGCAGCAGCCTCTCCAGCCACAACATCAACCACTCATTAGGTTAAAGATGAAGGGTGGGTCTCCAGCTGGAATTTACCCAAAGTTTGAAGCAGAGGGCCTACAAGGATGAGAGAAGGAGTAAATAGCTAATGTTGAAAGCCTGGAAACCCTCTTGCACAAATTGAACACAGTACATTACACCAGGATTCAGATCTGAAATTCCCTGTGGTTGTGGGAAGTCCTAAACAAAGTCCTAAGTCTGTTATGGATTAGTGCTAAAGGACTTTAAAACAACACACATGCAGCCAAGGAGCCTGTGCATGCCACAGGCATCTGACTGTATTTCTAATTTCAATGCACTAATCATTGCATATGAATTAATAAAGTGGAAACACTCAGATTTTATTACACCTTGTGTTTATCACTTCACAACACCTATTTCTCCAAGAATTTCAATGCTTTTATGAGGAATAGGTGACCCTAATTACAATTCTTTGTAATTTCAATTCTTTGAAACCAGGAAGAGCTCTGCATCTGATCAAAAGAACTGTAAACCATCCATGTAAGTTAAAGCATTATAACTTTATTCCTGATATTACAGCATTGTTTGTTGGAGCAGCCCAACCCCACAGAGTTGGGATGTTGACTCTCAGAAAGCTTGAGAGCCATCTGCTCATGTTGGCTTCAGCAGAGATCTCTTCACCAGAGAAGGTGGCTGCCCCATTTAGCTCACAATACAAAGATTATGTCAAATGGCATCACTGTATTAAAACCTGGCTGACACTGCAGCCTGAGAATTGCACACAATTGTGTATGTTTCTCTTTTTAAAGAAAAGGGCTTGACCGTACAGAGATGTCATGCAGATAAAATCCAAACTTGATAATCATGGAAAGCAACATATCATTGGTTTAGAGGTGACCAGCCTGGGGGTTTATGTATGTTTGGGAGTCCTCCAGGCACCTACATGCCTGTTATTGTACCTATAGCTGTAAAGTATTCGAGGCCAAACTTGGGTTTATAGTTTGGCACCCCTAAGAAACAGTTTAAATGTGGATAAAATGAATTGTTATGACTTCAGTGGCTTAGTTCAAAGCTGCTCCTCTAAGACATCACCAGAGCAGCTGCTCAGCCATAGGGGCTAAGTGTCCAGAGCCAACAGAGCGGGCTGTCTCACTTCTGGCCCTAGTTTTCATGGTGAAACAGCCAGCTCTTCCCACAGATCTCTTAGCTTACTATTGAAGAATAATGTGTACTCTTTTATCTGTAGGTACTTGAGCACTATATTAGGATTTGATCCTCTGGTTCACCAGGTCCTGTAACTTCCTTGGTTTGGGACTTTAAAATTTTTCTCACCTGATCTAAAACTTCACAGTATTATCCCCAGGCTGAAAGAACCAGATATCTCTGGAGTTGGCAGAGGTATTAATAATATCCTAGACAGGATTACCTCACATTTCCTGCATTCCCAGAATTTTTTTTTCCTTAAGAACAAGTCTCTTCCCAGAAAAACAGACAGCTTGTTTGGGCCCAATCATGACTAAGTTTCGATATCTACTTCTGCCACAGTCACTATAAAAGCATTCTTTTAAAATGTGCTAAAAAACATTGTAAACATTCCTAACACAATAGAGTTGTATTTGATAGCACTGTCTGCTGGCATGCCTGAAAAATGGACCTAACAAAGTCTTCCCTGGTGTGGACTAGTGATCCCCCCCAGGGCTACAGGAACTGCTCAGTTAACATTTGCAAGTGTATGGTAGATACATAAAGGCTGTGACCAGCACTGACTAAAACACACTGCCTCTCAGGTCAGGGGCTATCCAAAATATGTGAGGTGCTGTAAAAAAACACACCTTTTTTTCCTTCCACAACCATATTATTGTCTTTCTTTTACATGAAGTTGAGATTGTTTTTGTGCTATTTCATTAGCTACACAGAGACAGTGTTTATGTTAATCTTTGTAGTGATTTAGTAAACCACTGAGGTCCTGATTCTGTAAAGAACTTACTGAGGTAGTCCCACTGAACCCTGTATATACTCAGTTATAAAACCTGCTTGCCTGGAGGATGGAAACTTCCATCATTACCCATCAGGTCTTTTACATGAACACTAGAATATAAAACTACTTTTCTCCTTAATATTTTCAAACACTTACCTAAACAATGATTATTTATAACTAAGAATAGCTAAAAGTGTCTGATTTTGAGAAGACCATACAAGATTGTGAATCTGAGAAAGCAGCAGGATTTCTCAGTCCACAAGTTTAAAGCTTTGAGTCTTGGTGAATTAAGAGAAAAATCATCCTGTAAACATACCTCAAAGTATTTAATCTTGTTTCTAATGGTGTAATTGCAAGGTTTTTCACATCAGAATAGAAACAGGATAATAAAAAGAAAATATAGTCTCCTGAGAGTTGACAGGAAAACAAAAAATTACGTCAATGTAACCAGTACAGTTCCATCTGTATGTTACTGTTTTGTTCTGGGCAACCTTAATTCCCATCCAGTCTGACAACTGATGAGAAGCAGACACTGAATCAAAACAACTATGTTAAACTACAGCTATGCTATTATTTTACTGGGTAACTGCAAGAGGTAGTTGCTTTCAGCCCTTGAGGAAAGGCCATACAAGGCACTCTCAAAGCAAGCACCACGGCCAACTGGGAGGAGACCAAGCTCTGCTGGCACCTTCTGGGTGTCAGACCCAGACTAATTCACCTCGTGGCCTTGTCCCTGGCTCAAAGTCTGTCACCTTTTCAGCAAAAAGGCATCAGTGCAGACAGTGACCAGTCTCACAAACCTCTCTCTTCTCAGCATGGTCCACCCCATCAGCAGAGTAATAACCCTGCCTGTCTCTGAATGCAACTTCAACGGCAGCCCCGCCATTCAGCCAACCATATATTCAATAGCTGGACCTCATCATAGTGCACAAGTCCAGTGAAACACCATCGATGTATATAACAACCTAATAACATGCTCTTTAGACACTTTCTCAGCCTGCCACTGGTCAGCAGAAAGTTAATCTTTTCTACAAAATATGACTCAGACGGAAAATGCTCAAGGCCATGACACTGGAGCGACAGATATCCTCCCCTGCAGGACTTTCCTTTCAATTACTTGCCAAAGGTTTTTTTCCTTCCAGCAGGAACAAGAAGAATGCCAGATGGATTCTTCTTGGGCAAGACCATACCAGACTAACCCCACCCCAACCATAGCCAGAGAATGAACCAAAACAAAATTCTTAGTTACAATTAGAACACACTGTTAGGGGGTAATACAGGAAGAAATATGTCTAGGAGACATCGGGATATAAATAGTCCAGACAACTTACTGAAGTGTGAGGTTGGCTGGGAAAAAAAGCTACTGGCACAGAGTCTTATTTAGAAATGGAGAGACTCATGCCTTGATTAATCCCCGGGAGGTAGTAAAGTTGCAAACACTTGTAACACATGTCAGATGTACATCTAACATTGCAGTCTAAATAGCAGAAATTTCAGGGACAGAAATATCCCAAATACTCTTAAACAAAGACTTTAAAAGTATTTGCTGACAAAGCTGGCAGCGTTCCCGTCGGGAAGGAGCGCTGTCCAGTCAGTCTGACAAGGAACGATTCGGGCGCTCGGGCGCTCTCACAGCCCTTTGCAGTGGTGGCCGTGCTCGCTTAGAAGTGCGCAACACTCCGCTCAGCACCTTCCACTGTGCCACAGAGTAGCTGCTGCTCCCTTTTCACCTGTGCTCTCACGACCTGTTCTGCTCTAGTGGCTGTGTGGGTGGACAGGCGTGGGCAGCCCCTTGCGAGGAGCGCCGGCAGAGGAAGTCGCTCCGCATGCACGCTCCACTGAGACCCTTCCAACTGTGATTCCAGGAAAACCTCGCACAGCCCTGCGCAGAAAAGCAGGTGTTTGGGCAACTAAACGCTACCACCTCGCGTGCTCTCGTAGTTTTTGTTCCGGCAGATTAAAGTCTGACCGAAAAATCTCTGTGTGACAGGCAGAGAACAAAGTAAGAGATAAATGTCTGCTGAATTCCGAGTTGCTTCGGTGATGTGTGGTTGTGTTGCCAATGTATTCCTGTGGTTTTCATTCCCACTGCTTTCTTTCCTAACCTTCTGCGCTCCTGGGTGGAGGTTCTCATAAAGGAAATGGTCAGGAGGAAGATACAGCTTTTCAACAACGTCATCTTACATTTCTTGTGGATCCATGCTGGCCTCATGCACACGAATACACACGTGCATTTCCCCTGCCATAGTCCTGATATTCTGAAAGCAGAGCACAGTGTGGATTGCACAGGCTATGTAGATACATGAGCAGCAAGCAGGAGAAAAGGGATTCCTTCCCTCCCCTAAAATACAATTAGTGCACAATCTGGTCCATTTGAAAAGCAAAAATTAAAACAAAACAAAGTAAACAAACAAAATAGGAACATCTTAAAAACCCCCAATACTTTCTCTAAAGCAGTTTTGTGAGCTGTAAGGGCAATGCTTCTTTCTATCAAGGATGATGTTGTTATACACCAAGTGGGGCTGAAAACCACTAGGGCAAGAAAAATAACCCCAACCTTTCTTTTACTTCATAGACAAGTTGCAAATTCCTCACAGCAAAGTTCTTAATCATCTGCACCCCCTGAGGTATAGCAGGAGCAGACAGTATCTTAATCCTGTTTGTTGCAGAATAGCAGACTTAGATCCTGCCAATATAAACATACTTAAAGAGGAGAATAAAAGGGATTACAACTCCTCATTCCCACTATAGAGAAACGACTCTTGACAAGTGCTCTAGAAAAACGAGGCCTGTAATCTCTTAAACATTCAGAATAGGACCTTAAATCATCTGGTGGAAGCTGTCTCTCAGCAAGCTCAGACCTCAAAGGCTGAACGACTGCACAGAGCTTTCAATAACAAAATAAATATTTGTCTTTACAAGGTCAACATTTCCCTGTTTCCACTTAGAGCATGAACTAGCACACTTAAAAACAAAAACTTCCTGTACGACCAAGAACATTTCACATGTCTGTATTTAAGACTCTTTTTTAAAATTATCTACTGGTCAAGAGAGAAAATTATTTGTATTTTTTTAATAATAAAACTGGGGACCACCACCAGGACAAGGATTTCTGGGTTTACATTTTTTTTACATTTTCTATTTAACATTTTGGGAAGAGTCAGTCTATTAACTGTGCAATGAAAATAGCACTTTCAATGCCCTGCAAAAAATACACAGAATTGTTCATAGAACAAAAATTTGTCAGATATGTAGCTCTTTTGGAGTAGAGGTAAAGGACCTCATTCTGCACTTTTAAAGTCCATCCATCCTTTTGTACTGACTCATTAATTGTACGGCCTTTAAATTTGGTTTCTATTCCACCACTTATTGCACTGCTGTACAGGTGGAGAACAGGAGGTCATGTCAATAATTCCTCAGACTGCAGAAAAGCAAGAAACAAGAAATGTAATGAAAGGTCAATGTTCATAAACACATTTCAGAGCAGTGCTGTGGCACAAAGCCTATCAAATGGCTGGCTAAGGCAGAGCAGGGAGGATGTAGCCAGTCTAACAAGACTCTTCACTCCAGCACAGAAATGAGAAGTGAAGACAAAGACTGGAAGCAAATCCAGGCCACTGCCATGGGAGAATGAGGAGGAAGCTGTTAAGGGTAAGAACGATGAGCTCTGCAAATGAACCACCAACCGACATGAAATGCCACATGGATCTGTTTGTCTTGGGGGCTAAACTGGAGATCTTTCTGAAGGAAATGCTCTAGCCAAGCATCTGGTGGAGAACTTTGGGCCCTTTCACTCTGATGACTTAGGGGAGTCAAAATAGCAGAGGTTTAATGGTCCTTTTGGCCTCTGCAAAATCACCATGTCAAACTCAGATCCCAAACAAGTCAGGAGATGAGTGGGGTACCTGTGGGGGCAAATATGTCAGAGTCCCCCAGCTGGTGTTGCCTCTGCCATTTCCTTTGGGATCAAAATGATGGTGTCTGAAGGGAGTCTGGGTGGAGGTGGCAGGGAAATCTGTCAGACTTGGGGGCCAGCCAGCTTTCTTATGATTCTAGTGCAGCATATTCAGAAAGCAAATTTGGGGTTTTTTCTCTGTTCTTTGTGGCAAAGGGAGTTCTGTGGCAGGAACCAACTGCCCTGGGGGCTGTGGTCACGTCAGGTCTCAGAACTGCTGACCCCTGGGGAAGTTGAGGGGCTGGAGCCAGATGGCAGAGCAGGGGGTGCTGTGTCCAGCACTCTCTTGAACAAGGTCCCCTCAACTGTCACAAAGTCAGGGATCAATATCTGCTTGGCAGTGCTGGCTGTGCAACACAACCACTCAAATGTCAGTACATCGGCTCTTTGCTTGCTACTGTGAGCTTGTACCCCATGTTCCTGCAGTGCCCAAAGCACTGGGGTCCCAGTCTTCCCTGGGATCAGGCTCTGGTACAGATCATGAGTGGGCCAGACAGAGTCCCCCTGCTCAGAGCTGGAGAAACCTGGTGGTGGCCACAGTGGTCTGATGAGGGCTCAGGCTGGCCCTGGGAGTTTTTGGAGAGTGCAGCTCCCTGCAGAAGTCCCTGCCCTTGCTCCTTTGCCTGTCCCTGCTCAGTGTGTGGCCCTGGGGACTGGAGCAACTGTCCCCCTATGGTTTGGGCACACAAAATCACTCTGAGGAAAGCTGGAGTACTTTCAGTGCAAAATTAATCTCCTTTTCTGGAGTACTTCAGGGAAGGAGCATGAGAATGGGAAGCGTCCACAGAGCAGTTGACTGACAGATCACACTCTTTACTCCAGGAAAAATGATATCTGTGTCATTAAAGACAAAAACTCATCATAAGTATCATCAATATGGTAGACCATGACTCCTTTTCATAGAAAAGAGCATTTTCTTCAAAATTTCTCCTTCTGAAACAAAAGTCAGAGCAAATTATCTCTGAAATTTGTCTAGACCAAGATCACTTTATTGTCTTTAACTGTCACAGGAGCACAAGTAGCTCCCTGTGATGTAGATCTTACTTTCCAAATCTCTTTTTTATTCTTCCTTTCTCTCACATTTTTCCTGCTAAACTCCATGACTAATAAATACATCAGATGACCTCCAGGGCAAAATAAAGTGGCAATCCTGACAAACAAAACTAAGAAATAAAAAGTCACTTATCTCAATCTGAGCTGTAACTGGTACTGCAGCGTGAATTGCTTCACCAAAGCTTGCCTGCATTACATCACACCAACATCAGTGATGGGAAAACGACAAAGAGACCAGACTGCAATATTAGCTAGTGACAAGTGGAAGGAAAAAAGAGGTAAAGAGATCAGGAGAGGCAGAATTGTAACATTACAAAATATTACATGTATGCAATCAACGGTGTGAGAAGTTCAGCACCGGGGGCTGAAGGAAGATGTTGGAGGGCTGATCACCAGCCTGATGAGCCATGAAATGTTGCTTCTTGTTTGCTGTCTGGGGCAAGCCCTGCCCTGGTGTGAAAGGAAGGAAGACATTGCACAACCATGGCTGCTTTTCATGGCATGACAGCTCACAAAAAACCAGACAGTATTCACGGGCAGAGCCCCCCAGCTGTACTCACCATAACACCGACAGCTCACGATGTGCCTCTAACCTAATCAGCCTCGATACCCTGACCACTGCATCTGCCAGAAGGCTGGGCTTTTAGGGGAATTCAGCCAAACCACTCGTCTGTCCTACAAGCACATTTTCACAAGCCACATGCCACATTACACTGTACCTGCACTTTGTATTTCAAGTGGTATCAGAGGGAATTTTTGGAGTCATATAAGGGCCAGAACAGCTTTTTACATTAAAATGAAACTCACCAAATCCTAGGAGTAGCAACATTTTTTTTTATCAAATAATTCAATAAACAGCATCAAGTCATACCGATTTCAGTTCCTGTTTCTCACTGCTTGGCACCCGTATCATATCCTGTTGCACTACATGGTTTGCTATTTGACTGTGCCATGAGGAGAAATAAACATTTTTCTAAATTTTCTCATTTTAAAGACAATGTTAAAACATTATTTTGGGTATGTGATGGGCACTGCTTTGCTCTGACATTAATGTATCCAGGAATATAGCTGTGTTTTAATTCAAGAAGGAATATTTTCACACCAGAGATTAGTTTCCAAAAATATGCTGGATTCTTTAGTTCATGGCAATGGCTTATAGAAGGACAGGTGCATATTTTCTTTCTAATTTTGTTTTAAGAATATTGTTTATTATACCTGTTGTTCTTAAAACACCTTTCTATAAGGTCCATTTAGACTGTCAGCTTGGAACACTGTATCAGTTTCCAAACCCATGCTTAATATGTTTTATAATTTCAAATCAGAGCTCACTTACTTTAACAATGGAGTGTTGATATAATCAAAAGCATAAACAAGTTAAAATTACAACTATAACATTATGGATAATATTTTTTTGCTTTAATCTGCTTCTTAAAATTCTTGATGTTCAGTGAGATACATAACAAAAATGTTCAATTTGTACAAAAAATACCTCAACTGCATTTTATACTTATGTCTTAGGAGTAAATTTTGCTCTTGAGACTTTACATACATGTATTTGTATTTAAGAAATATCTCACCTGTTCAGCTATTGCTGAGATGGCTCTAGAGCATTTTCTCTGAAAATTTCATTAGCTCTTTGCACAGAAAATCATGATGATCCGAAACAGAGAGATCTTAATTGTATGGCATCTTATGAGTCTAAGATTAGTACAGTTTGGGAAGGCTGAGGTTTTAAGTGGGTTTTGGGAGGTTCTATGTACCTTTATTCCTGTATTTATATACCTATATATCTTGTTCAAACAAGAGATCAGTCAATACATGGATCAGGAACTCCTTCTTCATGCTCTCTGTAGACAGTTTGCCAGTCACTGGGATTTAGGCTTAGCTGTGATTGATTTTATTTTTAATTGCTCAAAGGATTATATTTTTGCTGTGTGTTACATTGGATAAGAAATCTCATGCTGGAGAAGTCACCCTAAAAACCAACATATTCCTTTTGGAGAAGGAAAATTTCTGCTGGATGATCTCAGACAACCTGCTCCTTCTCTTCCTTAGCTAAAGGCATCTGCATCTGACTTGATTCAGAATCTGTTTTTCAGCTGTGCTCGCTCTCTTCTCATTCTTATGGTTAATGTAGTGAGCATGGGCAAAAGAAAATAATCTTCTCCAGAAGGCATTTCACACTCTAAAATCTGTGAACTCCATTTCCACAACAGTTTCTTTGGTGCACTATCAAGTGTCCTTACCAGAGGAGCTTTTGCCACTTGTGATCGGAGAAAAGTGTATTTGGCAGAAGCGAAGCTGAGGAAAAGAGCAGAGGGCAATTCAGGCAGCAAGAGCACTCTTCTGTTTGGGATCACTCCACACAGGATAATGTGGCCTAAATATGAGAGGCTGAAGAGACATTTTCAGCAATTATATACTGTTGTCAATCCTCTTTTTTTTTTCAACACACCCAAACACAGTGAGCAGGGAAAAGTATTGCAAAAATATTTTTTCCCTTGCTTTTCTTAAGTCAACAGGAAATTGACTACTGAATATGCACAACCAATAAAGAACTGTGAATAGCAGTCCTCTTTTCTAACAACATAGCTAAATATAACATAGTCCTTTCCTTTCCTGGGTATAAATAAATGGATTGCCATTGCTGCCATGTACACAGAGCATGTGTTGCCCAAAACAGGTATTTTACAGGGCTACAAGTTTCCTCTTTTGCATGGAACAGTCTTGGAATTTAGGTGTTAAAAGTGACATTTTTGACCTGAGTGTGACAAAAAAATGTGAGATAGAGAGCAAACAGAGAGACTATTGTTTTCCCTTAGTTCATTCCCTTCTGTCAAGAGTATTTCTTGGCAGTTCTTTTCCATTACATCAGGCCAAGCTCACCATCTCGAAGGATCTTAGAATCACAACATATTTTGCCTTGTAATCACAGCTTTTCCCTTGTTTCATCACTGCTCTGTTTTTTAGCACTCAGCTTTGCTGTATTACCCCAGATGTCTCCACTAGTTCAAGGAAACTACTTGCTTTTGTGCACTGTCCTCCCCTCATCCTCTACTTTTAAGATGCAGTGTCTCTCTTCCATCTGCTATTTCTGCTAGCTTTTCTGTAGAAAAAAAAGTGTTGGAAAAGTGCTGGAAAATCTTTCATGCCTTGTACCTTCTTTTGTTCTTTACCCATACATAAAATTGCACAAGATTCTCAATAACTGTGTTAATGAGCTCAACGCTGAAGGTGTGTGTTCTGCAGATCCACCTGTTCTCTTTGCAGGACACCCATTTGAAAACAAACAGCTCTCCAACTCTCTACTATGTAGATCACTTTTCTGTCTCACAGCCCAGAAAAACTGAAATACTGTTTTCTTCCTCATTTTTCCCCAATTCTTCCCAGTGTTTCTAGTTTCAGAGTCAACAGGCAACATATTTGTCAAGCACAAGCTTTAGGAGTTTATTTCTTCTCCTGACAGCTTTAAATGCCTTAATTTGTGTCAAGTGGTGTGGTCACACAAAAGAGAGGACAAATCAGCTGCCAGCAGTTTGGGTGTTTTTAAAAACTCTCTAAGAACTAAGCTGTCTCTCTCTGAATTTTTCTATGGGCATATGGTAGTAGGTATGTGGAGTTACATCTCATGTATGATTATGAAAACTTTTCACATAGGCTTTTCAAACATCCTTACCTGTTACTGTTCATCTTATCTTTGGTGAAATACCTGTAGGGGAAAGATCACATAACTGAGATCTCTGTTTTGACCCTACGTCAAATATCCTGGCACTGCTGGCAAGTGACATATTAACAAATCTGTGTCTAAAAGAATATAAATGCATTGTTGTTCAGTGTAAATAGAAGGAACCACATCAGCTGCAAAGATCCTCCACTGCAACTGCTTCTCCTCTTCTGGTTGTGTGGAAAAAATACAGGAGCACTCACCAAGAAACATCTTATATGTAATGGCAATGATTTGGCAATAAGAGCCTAATTTTATTAACCACAGGGTTGTTCAGTGTGTGCCATAGGAATGGAGTCACTGGCAGAAGAATATCCTTGCATTTCAAGCCCTCTGAGGAACTATGCACGTAGGGGCAACTTAGGACCTGCCTAAGGCTGGGCCTTAATGAACATCATTTAGAAATGAAATAGAAGACAAGATTGCCTTATAGATTAAAACTTCATTAGGGATTCAGGCAACACAGATTCAAAATCCTGGTGCAAGCAGTGAAGAGGTTTGCACCTGATCTTTCCAAATCACAAGGATTCTTCTGGGTATGGAGACACATTTGTCTTTCTTGCTTATTGGGAAATTCCTTTCCACCAGAACTGGTATGCATGCAGGCTAATTGGCTGCATTCATTGTGTATGAAAAAAGCATGATAGAAGTCATTGCAAAGAACAGCAGAAGAGTGCATTTTAGAAAGAACAAATTTATATCCAGGACTCTAAAAATTCACTTATAAAGTTAAGCCATAGGCTTTTAAAGTCAGGAAGCTTTTAGCCACAAAGAACTGATTCCACGTGCATCCCTGTTCACCAAGCGACTGTTATTAAAGCACCTAAAATAACAAAAGAGTAGTTCCCAAACTAGAATATCCCATCAGAAAATACTTCAGTGAAAGACATGAATTGGCAGCTGCCAACGTGTTCTGATGAAGCAGTAATTCCATAAGAATGTTTCTTTTCCTTTAGATTTAGAACAAATTCAGGTCTCCCTCCCAACCTTGTTACTAATTTGAAGTGTATCAGTGATAGATACCCAGAGAGGCTGAAGCAATGCAGCTTTAAGACCCAAAACGGAGAGGACCCCTTCTTGTTGCTGGCTGGCAGTGGAATTGGCACTGAGAGCTGCAGTCCTGCACAGCCCTTGAGCTTCACCCTCATCGCGCACAAAGTAGCTGGTTATTCCCGGGGGGACCGGAACAAAGCAGAAATAAAACACTTGAGCCGCTGACGCGGTGCCGATCGGTCGCAGCGCGGCTGTGACAGCTTCGTGCTGCCTGGCACAAACCCCGGCAAAGGAGTCCCAGCTGGGCGGAGGGGCCTGACAGAAAAAACAAGCGAAACACAGCCACTGACGCGGAGCCAGAAACGAAACCGCTGAGACTGTGAAGCACAGCTTTCAAGCAGCCGGCGGGTGCTGCAACACCCCTCGCCAGCGCGGCTCTGTCAGAATTCGCACCCGCGGCAGCTCCGGGCGCAGCTGCGCTCTCTACCAAATCCCGTTTGGCTATTTACCAAACAAAAATATGTAACAAATATATTATATTTACGTGATCATGGACCCGATGTATTTTGAAACACAGCTTTCCCAGTTCCCTGGACCCCCGAGCGCTGCCGGGTGCAGTACCCTGCCCACCCCCGGGACCCGTGGGACCGGTCTGCTCCTCGCAGGGCCGAGAAGATGCCGCTCTTTCTGCGCTCTCTCAAACCCCATCGCCCAGCACTGACTCCCCACTCCGCCCCGGTAGCGCCAGAGACGGCAGTGAGGGGCACAGGCGATGGTTTCGCGGGACCGGGAGCCCCTGCCGAGCGGTCCCGGAGAGGCTCTGGGAAGGGGTCGGTGGGGATGGGCGAGTGCCCGAGAACCCTCCGCATCGCCAGTGCCGGGGGTCCCGGGTTTGCACAGCCTCTGGTAGGTGGGCTGGCCGTGCACCGGCCCCGGGCGAGCAGACGCGGAAATCCCCGGCGGGAGGAGGCGTGGGGAAGGAAAGGGGAACGGCCCACAGCGGACAGCTGCCGGCTTGGCTTGGCTTGGCTTAGCTCAGCTCAGCTCATCTCGGCACGATGAAGCCGCGACGGTGAGTAGTGATCCGGGGCAGCGGGAAAGGGGGACCTGCCGCCCCCCTCATTCCTCGCTGGGGCACGGGGGGAACACGCCGGCTGGCCCCGGGACGGGGATGAGCATCCCCCTTTAGGGAAACCCGAGCTGCGCGGCTGCAGCGGGCACGGAAAGCGCGGGTGGGAGTGGGCTGATTGACTGGGGTCAGGGGCGAGGGGACCCCTCCTGATCCCCGGACAGTGGTTGGGACAATAAAGGCTCCCGGAGGCAGCTCCCGTCCGCCGGCAGGTCCCGCAGCGCTCCCGGTGCTCGGAGCCGCGGGAGCGGAGCCGAGGGAGAGGGGATGCGGGATTGCCAGAGCCCTCCCCGTCAGCCGGGCAGGGACCCCTTGCCTCTCCGCGTTCGAGGGCTACAGGCAATTAACGGCCATTAATGGAGATTTTTAGCCGAACGTGAACGATGGGAGGTGACTCACCTGGGGTTTTATTGCGCAGTTGGCGTTTCTTTAGGGCAGGTGTTGGAAAAGCTCCACAGGTAACTTGTTTAGGGCACCTGCTGATGCGAGAAGAGCCGTGTCGCTACAAGGCTGGGGGGAAAGTGGATCTCAAGGGGGTAAAGTGGATCTCATATCGTTGTTGTAACTGAAAGCACCGGGACATCTTTTGCCTGGCAAAGTTGTGCCAGAGCACCAACGTTCCATGGCTCTAAGACGATTTGTGATGGAAAAAAAATGCTGGTAAAAAAGAATAATTTCATCAAATAAGAAAGTATAAAAGGGGAACTGCAACTTTCTCCTGTTTCACACGGCATTTAAAACAAAAAAAAATTGCAGAAGAGGGACGGTGTGAGAAAGAATTGAAAAGGGAAAAAAATAATTAAAATTAAAATATCTTTAAAAAGTCAGAGAGAACCTAAGAAACCAGTGCAGCTACACCTGCACTTACTGGAGCTCACTATTAGTGTGGGGGACACAGGAGCTGAGTGTACACAGAGGGCAAACCAGAAGTTTTGCTGCAGGCAAGAGCATTTCTCCCTTTTCCCAATAGGAGCTTGGAATTAATGCTATTCCAGAGGAACACGGTGGTTTCACACTGCTCCCACACAACAACAGCTGCAACCTCCTCCAATTAAGAGGATGAGATCTGTCCAATCTTGGCTGTGCATCATTTATAAAAATAAGAAATCAGGTTCTGCTTTTTATACATAGATATGAGAATCAGTTCTGGCTGACTATCTGAATGTTTGTTGGCATTAGCAAAAGCCTACCATGGGAAATTCCCTAAGGAGTCCCTTAAAAATCAGTCAGTTGTTTTTACCATTTCATTCAAATGAGTTGCTATATCCATAGTTTCCATTTGGGTGGGGATTAATAAAACAAACACAGGATTAAAAAAGATTGAGGATTACATTAAACTGAGCTCATCAAGACAGATCTCTACAAGCTTGGCACAAAAGTGATGACTCACGCACAGGATAAAAATACAACAGGAATACAATACAAAGCCACGTGCAAAAGTCACCAAAAGTCACTGCCAGAGACAGAACAGAGCAGAGCTGCCTCTCTGGAATGTTTAGGTACGATTACTTAGGAGAGTTCCTTTATGCCTGATTGCAGATTCATTAAAATAAGTAATAGAGCAGAAATGTTCTACACTGGTCATCCACTTAAACTTTTGAAACCTCATCTATGAAACCATTTCAAAGGACACAGAAAAGAAGAATGAAATGTTTCCTTCATGTAAAAGAAATACTATTCAGAGTGCTTCTCCCCTAAACTTTCTTCATCTCAGTCTCTGGAGATGGGGCTTCAAGTGGAGGTAGATTTTGTGTCAGAAATGTTCTCTGCTTTGTCTGTGGGAAGCTCAATATGTTTGGGGGGATTATAACTTTGGGAGGGTGCAGGTGGGAGTTAGAGACACTCCTTCACAGCAGAGGAGACCCAAGTTGTGCCTGGGGAAGCTGGCAGGAGTAAAGCTGGGCAGAAGCAATGCCGGGCCTGGGAAGTGGAGTATGAATTCCTATGCTTGGCTGGAGAAAGGAGCAGAAGCTGTGGGGAAAGGGCAGAAAGCTTGGAAGTGAGAGAGAAGGGATGTTGTAAAGCACAGCTGATGGGGAAAAACGAGGTGAGAAATGGCTGCCGGGGGAGTGGGCTTAGGTTAGGGCTTGGAGGGAGGAGGGTCAGGCAGGGTTGGGAGGGAAGGCAGTGAATAGTCTGTATGGGAGATCCTGGCTGGACATGGACTGCTGGGGGCATCTCTGCCCATTGCCCCAGCCAAGGGCTGCTTCAGTGTTGGACCTGGATGAGGGTTGAGAACAACTGGGGAAGGGAGCTGTCCCCAGGCAGTGTGGCCTCACAGTCCTGCTTGCTTGCAAGAGTGAGCTGAGCAAACCAGCAACGAGCCAGTGCTTGTGTCCCTCTGCCCATCAGCTCAGCTTTGCAACCTTATTGCTCCTGGGGCAATATCAAGGTGGGCAACTGCAGCCACAAAACTCATTCCAAAACCTTTCATTTCCCTTCCCACAGCACTCTGGAGGAAGGAGAGCACAATGTGTAACTAGGCATGGTAGTGAAAGGCTACTTTAAAGTAACTCCTAAGAAAGTGCTGTGCATTTATCTTCCTTAAAGCCCTATGGGATGACAGTTAAGTCACTTGGACTTTATAGACAGGTTAAACTGGGTTTTTCTATAGCATCCATTTCCTATAACACTCTTGGGTAACTACTGCATAGATTTGCCCCTCCTGAGTACCCAAACACATCAAATCCTTTCCTGCAAAACCTTTGCACAGCTCCCCACTGTCAGCACGTTTCCTGTTTGCACATTTTTACTGAGTGCACAAACCAGTGGGCAGTGTGGTCAGCTGCTCTTTGTCCTTTAACCAGATAAAACCGTAACTCCCTGAGTTTCAGCAGAAGTATGCCCTGGGTTTTGACCTGGGCATCCACTGTCCTTCCCAGTGACCCAGACAGCCTCCAGGGCCCGTTTGTCCCTCTTTGTCCCGTTTGTCAATCCAGTTTGTTTTTCACAAGAGAGACGGGCACAACACCAGCTTCGTGCCCTCTGCTCGGATTCCAATATTAGTGCATTTTGCTGCTATTCATGGCCTTGGCCACCCACCCACAGTTATGAACAGAAATTTTGCAGCTGTCAAAAATGCAAATACTTAATGGGGCATTACACAGTGGCAGTACCTAATTTACCTACTCCTGCCACAGTACTAAAACAATCAATACTGGGTTTATTGCTTATTTAAACAAGAGAGATTGTAAAGTCAATCATGTAACGTTTCTTGTTTGCTTTCATTTTTAGTTATGGATTTCTGTTACTACTCCTTCATCTCCTGAGAGCTGGTAAGTGCAGCACACTTCAGTTAAAAATTAAGCTTCCCTCCCTCTGTTTCCCTCCTTATGTTTGTTATGTTTGGCCAAATACACAAAGTAGTTGTAAAATGTACAACATAAACATCTGCGTGTTTTCAGCAAGACACTTGAGAATTCCTCAGTGTGAAATGTTTCTCTGACATGCATCAGGGAAAGAAAAAACAATCAATTTTTAGCCGTTTCACTGCAGAGAACAGCAAGGGACCTTATGGATGCTCATGCTCAGGTTGCTTTGCTTGCTTCAGAGATATCCCTGCTTACTTTTCTCTGCCAACAAAAGGCCTTTGAAGTGAACCAATAAGGACTGTTAATAAGCAGATCTAACATGCCTGGATACTCCTGACTAGAATTATACATCATGGTGTCCAGCAGCCAACAGTAGTAAGTCTTTTACTACAGTTCAAAAATATCCCTTGCAAAACAAAGTAGGGTTAAGTGACATCACCTGGTGATATTTAAGTGTTTTTAGAGCTGTCTCTCCTCAGTTCTTGCTTAATCACTGAGAAAGACCTCAAAAAAATCATCAAGGAAACTCCCAAATTATCAGGACACACTGTATGAGATTCAGTCTCAGTAGATGCCAGCTGGCCTGCTCTTGCAGAACACCAGTGATGGAGGTTCCCCCATCTTCCCAGGGTGTCACTTCTCCTGCTACTGAAGGGGATTTCCCAAGGTCTGAGCCACAGCATCTGTGTTGCAGTTCAAGCCTGTAACTTCTTGTCTGACCCTGTGGAGGATAAGGGCCTGGAAAACATCCTGCCTTCCTCCCTGCAGTCTGCTTCAGTGGTGTTTTTAAGCCACGCGCCCAACTCAGATGTATAAGTGAGCTATTTCTGAGTTCGGTGCACCCTCACAAACACAGGTCCCCCTTTAATATTGATGCCACCCTCCCATCTCACCATGCCCTGTTTCCACATTTCCAAACCTTCCCTCCTGTCATCTTTCTTTCCCTAAATCATCCACCCACATGATCCCTTCCCCCAGATGTAATCTCTGCCATCCAATCCCATGTCTGACCCCCTCTCACCCCCCAGCCTGACACTTACAACAAACACACTGCTTTGGTGTCAGCAGCCAGTTGCACCAAGGAGATTTTTGGGTGCTGGGGTGAAGAAGTGGTGCATCCTCATCAGGGAAGCTGTGGCCAGAGCTGCCCTGACCCTCTTGGTTGTCACTGTGCTTTCTGCATCACTTGTCAGTCAGCTCCACCCCGCCCTTGCTCACCAGGAGGAGAGGCTGCCTTTCTCACATCTAGAAGGCAGGAAAAGTGTTCTGAAAACCAAATACGGTCCTGGCGTATCTCAAGTGACCCTCAAGTTTTAAATGTCTAATGAATGTGTCATTGGAGGTATCTGGCCAGGCTGGTTTGCCATCTGTGTGTGTTTGTTGAGAGGGTGTCACCGACAGTAGCAATTAAATGTGATTTCTATGGCATGCCTGTTTTCAGAAACACTACTTTTAGTCCCCTTCTTAATTTTTTGGTTCTCAAAATAATGGTAGCACTCTTTTTCTTATCAGTGTTTCCCCTTCTTGTGATTTACCTGGTGTTACTTGGAATTTTTCTTAATTAAAAAAAAAAAGAAAACAAGTGATTATTAAAGCATTAGGGCTTGACTATGTGTCTGGAGTCAGTGGGTAAAGTGCAACACGTGGGTATCCATGGGGCTGGGAATGCTTAAGACTGGTTGGTCCTCAGAGAAAAGGTCCCTTTGGACAATATACAGAGAAATGGACATGGAGAGAATTAGCTCCTTGCAAGTCATGGTGTAAGTGAGCACACTCACCCACCTGTTATAAATACTGGTAGAATGTACTTGAAAACAATGGCCTTTTTTCCACCTAACCTCTCATTTTTTCTCTCTCTTTTAATCCTGCAGTTATTGCGGTAGAGAAGAGGAACATTGTCAGTAAACTTGGAGACAACGCTACGCTGAGCTGCGTTTATAACAAAAGAGACTTGCAGTTAAAAAATCTACGGGTATATTGGCAAATCGCCGGTCAAGTGAAGTGTTCAGTCGTGCATGCACTGGTCTCTGGTCGAGACAACTACAGTAAACAGTGTATTCACTTTAAAAACAGGACTCAGTTATTCTGGGACAGATTGGAAAATGGTGATTTTTCTCTGCTCCTACTGAATGTCAGCCAGAGCGATAACCATACCTACAAATGTATAGTACAGGAGAAAAAAGAAATCACCCAAGTGGTTCACCAGGAAGAAGTGGTTCTCAGTTTAGCAGGTAAGAACTTGTGTCACTTGCATATATTTGCCCAAATTCTCATTTCAGTTTTTCAAATTCGTGCTATTTCAATATTAGATTTAAGCACACCCTTGGAAACATACTTCAGCCCTTTGCTGTAATGATGGCTGCTTAACTTAAATGTTACAGGCAGGGAATCTAAACCTGGGAGAACACCTGTAACATCTATTTACCCCGTGTGTGTTTCTTTTCATCTTGTTTTTCATTAATATAAAGGCTCTCACACGTGACTGGGTGACAGCAGCTTAAGCAGTTGCTTTCTTCCTTTGGGTTTGGCTTTAGCTTTCTGCCCTTTCAGTAATTCTCTCAGCTCTCCGGGCTCACACACCAAACCTGCAGGTGTTTCCCTTTCAAGTTATGAGGGTCTTGTGAAACCCAGAAGTTCTGCTTCAGAGCCCACGTCAGAACTTTGTCTTCTCAATATGTTTCAAAATATTGACGACTATTTCTTCTTCTCTTGCTCTCCAGCTAGTTACAGCCAACCAATACTCAGTGGACCAATAAGAAACAGCACTGGAGAGGAGGTGACTTTCAGCTGCAGGTCTGGCAATGGGTACCCAAAGCCCAATGTTTATTGGATAAATAAAATGAACAACAGTCTCCTGACTCCATCAACGCTGGAGTTCAACTCCCACGCCGACGGCACCTACAGCGTTTTCAGCACCCTGACAGTGAAAGCCACTTCCAACATGCAAATAGAGTGCTCCATAGAAAATGAAATGCTGCAGGAAAATCTATCAGCCAACTGTAAGTTCTTTCATGCTGCTTCATGTTTTCTAGACAGCAGGAACACCAACCAGTGTGTCTCTGTCTGTAATACACACTAACAAGGCTACCTGTTAATTCAGTAGTTCCAAGAGGTGCTCAGGTTTTGTTTCAAGCTAGTTATGCCTTGCCATGCACTCTATGTTTATTTCTTCCACATTGAAGTGAATACCCCATCAAGTGTATGATGCCAACAGCTCTGAGGAGCTCTTGCATGAAAGGCAGTCCTGTGCTTTACCCTTTGGTTCCTTGTGAATATGGTGACTTGGGGGACTAAGTTATTTTTCAATGGCCACCATACAGCAGATCCATGATTTCTGACCTCCTACCCAACTGCCTTGCAGCACTCGTATTTACTTTTTACTCTGCCTGGTCTCAAAGTTCAGTTTTCAGTCCCCAAAACTCATTTCAATGCAGTGCACTATTTAAAGCAGGCCTGCAGCAAATGGGTAATGTTAGCTGAACAGAACAATACACCTCATAGCACAAGTTTAATATGCTATTTATTGCTGATGTGAATGATCAGTAGGAAAAGCAAGTATTTAGCCACTCAACTCTTCACAAAACCAGAAAACTATTAAAAGAAAAAAAAAAAGTTATAAAATTAGACCTACAGTACCACTGCTGGAGTTCATTATTTCAAAAAAATAAACTGTGTAGAGAAGCTGTCGAGTGGGAAGGTTTACCTGGAGGTGGCTCTTTGATCTCATTGATGTTCCTGGTCCTATCTCCAGCCACCCCTTTCTCTCTCATGTTTTTGCACCCTGGTGCAAGGAGATAGGATCGTTTGCATAACTGTAGCTGGATACCCACAACTTGTGTACCTGAACAATCACATACTCTGGACTTAACAACACTGATCCCACAAACACAGGCAAACTACACAAAGTGTTTCCAGGAACAAAAACTGTGCACATGAGCAAAAGTTGCACAGTAGAGTGCTTATATGATAATATATCGTGCTGTCATCCCAAATTAAAGGAAAACTGAGTAACCTTGTCATGAGTTTCCTAATGGCTTTCTGTCATATTGTCTCCTGGGGGAAAAGACCTTCATGTTACTATTTTTTTGTTTTTAAAAGCACATCACACTTGAAATAATAAGAGATGCAGTTTAAAACCTTCAGTTTGCAGCAGTAGGTGAAGATTCTCCATTAATTTCAGAGAAACAGGTTTTCACTGAGTTTTCTGAATACATTTTAGATTTACATTATAGACTGAGTCTAGGTACAAGCCCAAGCATAAACTCTCTCAAGGCTGTCAGGAAAGAAGAACAAGAAGGAAGAAAGAAGGATGGATGCAGTGTGATGACAGGGAAGAGTAAACTGGCATTGTGCTATAAGACACTATTAGCTGGAGATGTGCCTTGCTCAGAAGTAAACACCAGTATCACAGTGAAACAAATAGCACAAATATTTAATCCTTCAGAATTTTTTTATACATGTAAAATTTGGTGAAATATTTGCCTGGTATGAAATGTGAACATTTACAAGTTATTACATCCCCTTTCTGTTTTATTCTAGACACGGAGCAGAAGCAAAGCAATGGTTCTAGCCCAGAAAACCTAGGGAAAAAAGGACGAGTTGCTCAAGCAGCTGGCATCATCTGCATTGTCATTCTGATAGGCCTTCTAGCTGTTTTAATCTGCTGGCTGTGGAGACGGAGGTCCTCCCACCTGGTGTCCTACACAGGTAATGAGACACTTCATTTGCGCAGCTAAATACCTTAAGAATTCTTTTTCACTTACAAATATGCTTAATATTGTCCAGTGTGTCACTGGAAGGTACAGCTGAGCTGCCTGCATACAGGGAAATGCACACTGCAGGAAACCATGCTGTTACCAAAAACCTGTGGTGCCCTGGGGATGACACATAGTGCACCAGGGCATGTTATTCTTTATGGTTTCCTGCTCTTGTGCCTGAGCCTCACAGGAGTTAACTCATGGATGTGAGAGTAACTGAGGCTTTGTGCATGTTCAGGCCATAGTTTGTCAGCTGTGACTCCTTCAGGCTGTTTCTGGACAGATGGAGGGGATGCTCCTCCACGGAACAGGACTGGGGTCAGTAGCTAAGCTCTGCTTAGCACAGTCTGAAGCAGAAATCAGAGCATAATTCAATCCTGAGAGCTTTAGAGTCACTGGCTGGACAGTTAAGGATCAGGATCCCACCAGGATCAAGCAGCTGTCTACATGTCAGAAATACAGCTTGTCTCACTGTCACACGTGTACCCTGGTGTTATTGCATTTGCCCACGTGCATGACATCAATGCTTGGCACAACAGAACAAAAGGGAGCTCTAAAAGAGGTCTTGTGAACCAGACTGAGTCTGCCAACATATCTGAGTACTTCCTGTAAGCCACTTTGCAGCTGTACAGGAGCTAACACCTGAGAAAAGGGAGTAGGGACAACCAGGCTTTTCATGGACAAGGACAATCCTCATTTTCAATCCATGCCCTCTTCCGCCATGCTAGCAAGCCTGGGTGCCTCAGAAAAGAGCAGGAGAAAGCAGGGTAGTGATCTTGTCCAGCATCTGCAGCAGCTGTTCTAGAAATCTGGTTCTTCCCTCAGAAACAACCCAAGGGGGCTGCAGGACTCTGCTATTACCTCATTATTTTATTACCCAAATCTGTCCTTCCTGAAATAGTCACCTATATTGTAAGAAAATGCAATAAGGCCTGCATTTTGCTCTTCAAAGGGCATTTAGCATGTTGAACCCTCAGCTTTGGTGGACGTTGCTTAACATTAATCTCATTTCCATAAACACTATAATTATCTACCCTACATGCTTAAACCTGTGAATTTGTTTCAACAGATGTCCCACCAAACGAATACAAAGGAGGACTCAATCGTAAGTATTAAAAATATATTACTGTATTTGTCTCAAGAGTGACTTAACTTCAAGGCTTTGGTACTCAGCTTTAGCACAAAGCTTTCAGATTAGACTTGTTGGATGTTACAAGCTCAAGCATGTAAAGTAGGAGCCCGACTTCTTCTGCCAGCCCTTTCCTCGAGGTCTGTGAGCATTGACAAAGGCAGCCTGAGAGTCTTAGTTCCCAAAAGTTCCTTCAGCAGTTCAGACCAAAGGACATGGCAAATCAACAGGGAACACGGAAGCTAAAGCCACCTTCCTTTCTTGTTCTACAACTACAAGAACAAACTCAGAACAGGGGATTTGGAGAGTATAGAGAGGTTGAAATACCTGCCTATTTCATATTTCCTTTGGTAGTTTCTACTGGAGCAGATGACTGCTGCCTGTGTGTCTCTGCAGAACAGGCAGAAAATACTGTGATTCCACCAAAGCTGTAATAGTTAAAGCATAGTTTGCTGTAGCAGCTGCTGTGAATGTACCCAATTCATAGTATCAAGCAGCAGCAAGATAACCCCGTAAATTAAAAAAACTTTTTCTGGAACTTCTTTGGTGGTGATGGAAACTGTGTAAATGGTCAGTTATTTTCCAGACCGCAGCCTGATCCCCAACATCTGTGTTTGCTAAACAACAACAGGCATTGCACTGTCTCCAGCAGAGCATAATGTAGGGAGGAGGATGGATTTTCTCCTTAAAATAAGGAGAGTTTCTCATTTTGTTCATGTGGACTACATTGACATAACACAAGCAGTTCATTTAAGGTCAACTTCCTTCACAGACTGACTTATACAAGGCCCTACTTTTACAAGGCCCTTGACTTTGCTCATAAAAGAAAAAATCTCTGTGACATAAATAAGAGTAAATATTTGTCTTATTTTGAAGGCTGCTGTAGCATGATTTGTTCATTAAGAGCAAAGCAAAGATACTTGCCCTCCAGACACTATCTTTTCCTTGGCATGTCTCCACACCTTTTGTGGAAGAGGAGGTGGGACAGCAGCTTTGGTGGCTCACTGCTATCAGAAGCTGTCCCACCATCTTCTGGGCATCCCAGTTTAAGGGCAACTTGGACAAATGCTGGAGAAATGAGAATGACCAAGGGACCTGATGGAAAACTGGTTATTTTTGTTTAGGCTGGAAAAGGCAAGGCTGATTAAGGACACAATAAACAACCCTCTTCAGCGTGTCCTTAGAGAGGATGGGACAAGTTATTTATTGTGCTAACCCAGCTGACACAGAACTTAAGGCCCAACAGACTTAAACAAAGGAGATTTAAGCTGGATGTTAGGAAAAAATGTGTAATGGTAGCTGAACACTGAAACAGAGAGTTTGTCCAGGATGTCAAGACTCCATCACTCCCACTTTGTTGCTATTCTGTTTTGTTTTATTTAACAAAAGAGAAAACCAGTATCTGCCAGAAATTATTTAGAAATTTAGGTGGTACTACCTTGGGGAAAAAAAGATGGCTCTTGGAGAAACTCCAGCCTGTTTCAATCATCATTTTGTATTTTCAAGCAGGTTGTGTGTGGTAGATGGGGAGTAAGGCACTGTGGAGGTGCACCCAGGGGGATGCTCTGCCATACATTTTGCTTTTCAATACTGATGCGAATGTGCTTCTGGTGGTTTCACTTTATGAAGAAGGTCAGATTGCTTCATAGGCAGTGGGAATCCTAAACACTGCAAACCAAAAGGGGATTACTGAAATTAGCTTTTCAGGTAAAAGGGAAAAAAAAAAGGTTTGGAAACTCTGAGGAAGGCAGGATGTTAAGAAAGATTAACTCCATCCTGGTGGGGTTAGTCTCTCCAGACACCCATGATAGAGTGGGGCAGAGTGGGGAGAAATTCAGAGCTGGAGCAATTCTGAATTGCTCTCTGGACAAATCCCCTCAGTTCCTGAGAGGAGGCTCAGAAAGCTGTTTCCTCTTGACCACAGACAGGATTTGTGCATCTCAGTCACTGGAGTAGTTTAATATGAACCCAAGGTGACACTGGCATCCCCTCACGAGGGAGGGGGAATGTTAGCAGGAATGCCCTTTTTGCAGTTGCATAGAGAGGCACCTGTAGATTGTGGAACAAGGACAGAAAGCCCCAGTTTCTTGAGTACCCAGGCAGAGACAGGGCTTCACCCCAGCCAGTTCTCTCTCAGCAGCCTGAATGCATCTTTTCTATAGTTTTGCAGATTGTTCTGCTGATTGCATAGGAAAAACAATGCTAGGACATGGGGAGGTTTTGTTGTTGTTGTAGGTTTTTTGTGGGGTTTTTTTGTGAAAAGAAATTGTTCTGTTTTTTTACAGCAGCTGCCTAAATGGAAAGTCTGCCAGCAATTTGGGCAGCTGGAGATGTGTCAAGAGAAGCATCAGTCCCTGCCTCAGTGGCAGCATTGTTTGTAACACAAGTGACAGATTTCTGCCAAGAGAGATGGCAAAAAAAAAAAAACAAACCAAAAAAAGGCTTCTCCAACACAAGAGGCAGGAAAATCTGCTGAATTTTCATTTCAGCCACTGACTGTGTCCACACAGCAGTTGCATCACCACACCAGTTAACCACTTGGGACAGTCCTCTGCGATTGTCAGTGATTTGAGTACCTGCACTGAGGAATGCAGCAAGCCTGGGACTGAACTGCTCTGTGCCAGAGCACTGGAGGTTGGTGACTGTCCAGTCTCTCATCATCATCTGTGAGGACTTTGCTGGGAGCAGAAGCAGCTGCGTTTCAGGAGCATGGGAAGTTCTCGCTGTGTCACCTCACCCTGATGATGGGTACTAGATGTGAAGAAAGGCAGCTAAAATAAAGAAATAAAGCTGAAGGACTCTGCAAAGTGAGAATTGTAACCCTTTTCATGTTTCTCTCTCTACAATACATCCTTTTCATTACCTGGTTTCACCAGCTGCATGTTATTGTGTACAGAACCAGGCAGAATGTTTTGACCCAGTCTTCCAAAAATGATGGGTTTAAGCACTGAATGTTTTAACATGGTGCCTTCTTTAAATGCACTTGATAGCAACATTTCATTTTTTTACCAGATGTTCCACTGCAAAAGAACAAGCTTTGGAATTCTGACCAATTAAAAATAGTGCTTTCTGTTACATTAATGTTGGGTTACCTGGACTTACCCTTTCCAGGATGAAATAAAAACTGCGGTCAGGCTTTGCTTGATTCAACTGAATCTTTATTTAAGCACTCTCCTCAGGCTTCAAATCCTCCTTTCAGGGAGGATTTTAAACTGAAGTTTTTAAACTGAACCTCTGCTTGTGTTTCACCCCTCCACCTACCCAAAAAAAGAAAACAAGACAAATAAAAAAGGTGCTATGCCAGGCTGTTGTCCATGTATGTCCAGAAAGCCAAGAACTGCAGCTTCCTTGTTCCAGTGCATGTGCCTTGCTGTTTCAGCCCCCAAGAGAAACTGGCTGCAGCAAACTTTGCTGATGGTATGAGCTTTTTAAGGAGGAAGAATTAGCTTTCTTGCCCAGGTAGGACAGTTTTCCCACCTTGTCACAGGGGGATGGACGTTACAATTTTAAACAGAGCTCTGGAAACGCTTGGCTTCCCCTGCAGCCCCCAAGGAGGCTCCAAGCTAGATAGCTGTGCTTCTCTTGTGTCCATGAGAGGTGTTAGATATTTTCTGAGCCCAGATCTATTCTTCAGAGAACCCTAAAAGCAACTCGCTTGAAGAGAGCTTGCAGACACCTTAAAAATGTGAATAACACCCATGGGGATGTGCTGGGTAACCATTTCCTGGTGGATCAGTAAGAAGTCCTGCAGACCTTTCCTTGCTATCTATCACATGAAGTTGTTTTGTGCAGCCTCTTTGGTGCTGCTGTAACTGACAGAAGCCTTTTCCCTAAACAGTTTTCCAGTTTTTATATTCTACAACTGCAAGAAGCTGTGGCAGTTCAGAGATGTAAGAAGTGACTGAGCAGTCACTCCACAACTTGTTGTCAAACTAATCTAGACTGGTTGGACTTTCTTTCCTCTGTGCTACTTCATGGGTGCATCTAAAAGCAAAAGCATGTTCTTGCAAAATCTGTGCTTCCAGTTGGTTTGGGGTTCCAGCTGTTTTTAGAGGGTCCTAGATGGCAGATGTTTGTTACCATTTGAAGGATGTAGGAGTTTTGTAATAACAGAGTTTTTGTCTTCACATGCCATGTTTATATTTTAAATAAAATCCGTTCCTTCTTCTGGATATTTGACTAAATCTACCAGCACGCAAATACAAGTCACTCCAAACCATTGCCCCCAAACAAAGTGGCAGTTTTGCTTTCAGCCACATCCCCCAGGGCATAGGAGTGCTCCTTTCCAAAGCCCTCAGATGAGGAGACACCAACACAACACAGATTTGACCGCCTTTGCTTTTTTTTGTCTCCCACAACAAAATACCTTGAGCAAACTCAGTGAAAGCCATGCAGTAGCCTGAAGGAAGCACTAAGCCTGGGCTGATACACCCATTTCTAACCCAAATTTACAACACTCCTGCTTCCAGAACTGAAACCAGCTCATTGCACTGTCCCAGTTCAGTTCTGCACTTGAGCACCAGCATCCCTCTGTTTGCCTTCATTAAAGGTAGCAGCTCACATGAACTGCATATCCAAAGAAAGTTAAACACATGCACAGGAGAGCAACACTCGATGCAGGTTTGGAGCAAGGCTCTAAGAAATGGACTCACTTTCACAGAAAAGTGAAAGGCAGTTATTGTGGCATGGCTGGTAAACCACAAATGGAAAGTCCCAAGAGAAAACATGTGTAGCTACTTAGTGATCTGAATCCATCTGTCCTGTAGTCAAATTTATTTTTTACATCTTTTTACCTGTGAGAGCTAAAATATCTCTTTTGCTCAGAAAAAACACTCCCTCTTTCCTCTTCAACAACCCTGAGTACAGACACTTTTCTCAGCCCCTTGTGCCATGCCAAAGAAACTTTATTAGTTGCTTTTCCAACGTGCAAAGTGAATCTCTCATATTTGTAGCAAACACACACAAGAGTTCACATTTCCCCATAAGTGTAATCTCTCTAGCCTCTCTTTTTTTCAGAAGAAGAGAAACTGCCCTAAAGAATAATTAAGTACAGCACAACTCCACAGGGAGAGAACATCCCCACACCCTACAGATGCTGGTTAGGCTCCTGGGACTTTTCCTCTCAATGTGTGGTGGGCATTAGGACCTTCAGCACATTTATTAGATGGTATGGGATGAAATCATTGTAATCTGGTCACCATTTGAGGATTGAGCTCCTGAAGCAAGTCCAGAACAGGGCTACAAAGATGATTAGAGAACTAGAGTGTCTCATTTACACGGAAAGGCTGAGGGCGCTGGGCCTGTTCAGCCTCAAGAAAAGATGACTGAGAGAGGACTCCATCAATATATATAAGTATTGGAAAGGGAGGTGATAGAGGATGAATCCAGACTCTGCTTGGTGGTTCCAAGCAATAGGACAAGAGGCAACAGGCAGAAACTGATTCACATGAACTTGAGGAAGAACTTCTTTTCAGTGAGAGTGACTGAGCACTGGAACAGATTGCCCAAAGAGGTTGTGGAGATCTCTTCCCTGAAGATATTCAAAAGCCATCTGGATGCAATCCTGAATAATGTCCAGCAGCTTGTGCCTCATCCATCATTCAAGACACACTTAGGTGACAACAGGTCAACTGGTACAATTACCTTCCAACACAAGAAAAGCGCTTCCAACACTTCATGTCTTATCAGCACCACTAACAAGCACAAGCACTGTATCCAAACCAATGCCCCAAGCTGCAAAATACAAGTCCTTGGCAACTATTCACATGGCCTTACTATTAATCACAAACTCTTTGTTTGTACTTTGTTAGGAAAGAGCCTGTCTCTCATTTTAGTTTGGCATAGAAAACTGCTGTGTAGAGATAAACGCTCATGCATCACAAGAGACTTAAGCTGACCCTCCAACTTGCCCAAAATAGGTCCAAAGTGTTTAGTAATAAACTACTACTTTGTTTTCCTGTGATTCCAAGAAGTTCTGCTTAGGATGATTTTATAATTGAAAAGCTTGGACACAGAAGTCACGCCCAGAGTCACACAAGGCTGTAACTGACTTGGTGCTGGCACTCACATCTCCAGCATGCAGTCACCTTCTCTCACTTGCTGGACTGGAAAGTCCAGTCCTTTGCAGCATTCACCCCAGTATTGTAAAGTCAACAGAAGCTGTTTGCTAATTTTGAATAGGATTACATTGCACACAAAAAAAAAAGTCTACCCTTAAAAAAAAAAAAAAAAAAAAAGGAGATAAAAGATATCTCTCAGTTCAGATCAGGAATCTTTTAAGAATCTGTCAGTAAGAAGCAACACTAACACAGTTACTGCATCGACAGTGACTGCTAACATTTCTTTCTTAATTTCTTCTGCCAGATCTGTGCTCTCACATGTCATCCCTCTCAGGAGGCTGAGAGTGCAGTTTCGAAACAAGATCAAATTCGCTTGCAAAAACAACTTTTCCACAGCATCATGCTGGACTAGAAGCAATTCTATTCATCTCAATTCATCTCTGTATCAGTCAGACTTACCCCAATTGTGTTACCTAACTTTTAAAACACATCACTACTGCAGTTACCATAACTAAAAATGGGTCAAGGGATAGATGTGCAACTGTGTCTGAACTGTAGCTGCTTTTATAACACTAGGCAAACACAAAATATCTTTATCACCTTATTAGGAGTCTTATTTACCAGTTTAGATTAAACTGAGTTTGATCAAACTCTGTGTCAGCAAAGTACCAGAAGTCTTATCACAAATCTGGTCGTTCAAAGCCCTTTCTTCCGTTTTCTATATGTATGTTCTTGCTTTTATCTGGCTCTCTCTGCAGCACAGAGGGTTATTCTCTTATTTGAGATATATTATTGAATTATCTCATCAATATAATGAGAAAACCCAACCCTGTGTGGGTTCCTGACCTACTGAACATTAATGACTGTCCTTTCCAGAAAAATTTATCGACTGTTTCTACACAGGGTGAGGCAGGGAGACAGCATCCCAGGGATGTCTCCTGCACTCCTGCCACCAGCTGACATGAAGAGAGTGCCCAGGACCTGAAGAAGATGAGGAAGTGCCTTTGGAGACAGGCAAACCTCCAGTGATCCCTGTCCAGGGTGATCTGTGGTGCCAGGTCTCTGCTCAGAAGGTGGGGACTCCATCAGGAATCCTGGCACATCAGGGCACAGCTCAGCCCTGAGGGGTAAAAGTGCCTCTGAGCAGGAAAAAGTGAAATAAATAAGTAAACACTGAACTTTACACAACTGCCCTGTTTAGCTTCAGATTATTTCTTTGTTTATTTGAAGTTGAATTTTTCACAGTGAAGCAGACAACTGCCTGCCATGGCATTTCTCATGGAGCAATTTGAACCAGCTGAGAGTGGGACCAAGAAAGAAAAGGAAACAAATTTAATATCTTTTAATCTGCTCCAGCCCAGTGACATTTGCCAGTCCTCAGTGTGGGGGAAATTTTATTTATGCATTATTATTATTATTATGATTATTATTTGAAGTAGCTCTTAAGTAGAAGTTCCATTAACAAACATATGCTCTGGCATATGCACCAGGCATGCACACAGTGAGCCAGGGCCTTTCATTAACATTTTTGGCAGTGCAGCAACTGCTGACCAGCTTCACACAATGTGCCTTAGCTCCGTTTTTTAGCAATTCCACAACATATCTGGACAGAAAATTATTTCTAAACAAAATCAAACAACAGCTCCCCAGAAACAGAAAACTTGGCAAAAGAAATATGCCGGTTTCTGTGGCTGCATTTATTGTATCAACAGAGCTTTAAGCCTCAGGAAACAGTAGTATATAATCCACATGTCAAAGACCTCTGCTAGTACTTTATACCATACCATTTTTTGCATTAAAACCGGTTTTAATGTCCCCAGATCACAGGCTTGAGCACCTCACAGCCAGGAAGGATCCCAGGTACAGAGGTGTGTCCCTGCCTGCATATTTTTCGGAAGTTTTGGGGTGGGGCTGAAGGCAGGGAAAGAAAGGAACTGTTTAGTTTAGTCTCCAGGCAATGCTGCTCCAAACAGCCAGGAGGAAGCTACTGAACTTCTGCACCCAGGCAGAAGCCAGGTGAGAAGTTGGCTGTGAAGCTGGAAAGGGATCCATCCTAACCCCCTCCTATGTAGGTCTGCTCTCACTACACATTTCACAAAGCATGCTATTCTCTCAACCACTGCCCTCCCAGCTGATGGGATAGAACACCCAGCCTGGCAATAATTAGTTGCATAACATATCCCTGCTGGCTGGAAATGCCATGCAAAATAATCAGCATAATTTGCAGAGGTGAGCACAGTGCAGTAGCACACCAAAGTGTATTTGAACAGAGATAAAGTGCAATGGAGCAGTGTGCCAAAGGAAGGTCAGCTTTTGCAAGGATTGAGTAAGAAGGCACATGGCTCCCACAAAAACCCTGTCTGAGTGGGAGGACTGTCACAGATTGGACGCAAACGTCACTGCTTTCATTCAGACTATTTACTTTCGGGGGGGCAAGGCTGATATTCCCATCTCCCCACACCCCGGCATGTCAAAGTTTATGTCACTGTTCACTGCCAGGACAGCACAGACTTTTTTGCCCTCTTGAGTTGCTGCTCCCCACACCTTGGTGAAATACCAGCAACTTTATTATGCCTGCCTGAACTTTCATACTAGAAAAACTTGTGCTTCCTCTCATGAAATTGAGGTAAAAATCACTACTTTATTTCCAAGATGAAAGACAAGGAAATATCTGAAGACTTAGTGGTATATGCTTCCCTGGTAACAAAGAGCCTGGTCTCTCTGTGTGTCACAGCCACAGAAATGGTGTTGATCTGTAAGGGGCTTTGGACACTCACAGCACAGCAGATGTTGCTGAACTAAAGACTTTTCCCACTATTAGACCAATTTCTGATAGGTCAGTGGTAAAGGACTGCAGATAACACCTGCAGAACTGGCACTTGAATTGCTGATAATATTTACAGAATATAACCCTTCAGGGACAAAAAAAAACCCTACAAAATACAGCAAGAGTGGCTGGATCTGCAGTACTGTATTCAAAGCTCAAATTTCATCAAATTGGAAAGAGGAATTGCTTTGCCCCTGGGACTGGAGCACCCTGCAGAGGAGGGGAGTACCCCCACCATGGCCAAGGCTGCTGTGAGCTAAACCAGGATGTTTTATCTCAATGCATGTAATGGTTCAGTCAGCCCTGGAAGGCCTCTCTCCCTTAGAGAAGATGAGAACCAAGCTGTCACAGGAACCACAAGAAAAAAATACCTGCATGCCTTGAGAAAAGCATTAAGTTTCACTTAGCCCTGCCTTGCACAGGGGAGCCAAGGCTCAAGGACACTCAAGCCACTTTGGCTGTCAGCAGTTGTGTAAGACAAGGTTGGGCTTGCAGACTTAGATCAAGAGGGCAGAAAATGGATTTAAAAGAAGAGCTGACAGTCTTCCTGGAAAGCAGGCTAAAACATGAACAGCAGGGATGCCCCAGGCAGCTTTTCTTCCATGGCAGAGGCAGTGGCAAACAGAACACATGCACTTGAGCAACCCAAAAACGAGGACTAGAGGAATAGTGTCCCTCATGGAGGGTTGTGGTCTTGGGTGCAAGAATTTCATAAGTCTTGCTGAGAATGAATGCCTTAGGCTTGACAAAACTCACCAAGATACCACAGAGAATACTTGGTGATGCATAAACCAAGTTGTAGGTGTGTTTTTTTTTTCTCTTCAATTTCATGGTGTCCCTGCTGTGCCTAAATGAAAGAACCACTCCTATAATTAGTATTAGCCTGACAAGTTCCATCACTGAAGGACTGCAGATGACATTGTTGTGACTCTGCTGGACCTCCAAAGCACACACCTCTGATGGAGGGCACGGGGTAGGCATTCAGTGCCTGGCTTTTATAATTCATTTTATAACTCATATAGTTGCAAATGAGCTGGTTGGAATGTTAAGTACCTTTCAGAATGTGGGTGTGCTCCCCATGCATTTCTAGGCAAAGCAGAGCCCTCCCTACCACTACTGAAACAGGCCCAAGCACAAGATCAGATTCACCCCCTACCAGCTCAGTTTTCAACCACAAGCAGACTTGTAAGCCCTGTTTTGGCCAGGATAGGGCAGTCTAACAGTGGCTGTAATGGAGGAAAGAAGAAAAAAGTGGCTGAGAAAGACATCAGAGACTTTTGCTCTTTGAGATGTGCCAGAGTCCAGGACAGAGAGATGAAATGCAACAAAATGCTTTTTCAGTGAATTGCTCAAAAGGCTGGAGATGGGGCAGCACCAGGAAAGCTGGTAAGGTTTTCAGCCTTACAGCTGAGTCAAGCTCACAGTGACATTTTCCTCACCAGGAGGATCAAGCACCAACCAGACTCCCCTTGCTGCATTAAGGGCAGACATCCCTGCCCAGGCTATTCAGTCCCTGCCCTGCTCAGCTAACCAGGCAGGCCAGCCCGTGTCATTTTGTCTAGTTTGGAGAAAAGGAGGCTGAGGAGTGACTGTTGCTCCTACAGCATCACACCTGACAGAGTTGAAAGAGCACCTGGGCAACACCCTTAGTCATTTTGCTCGGTTTTAGGTAGCCCTGCAAGGAGCAGGGTGCCTATGGGTCCCTTCCAACTCAAGATATTTTATTATTCTGGGGGAGGTTCAGATTTCACAGAATGAAGCATTTCTTTACCAAGAGGGTGGCCAAACACTGGAACAGGCTCCTTAGAGAAGTGGTCAATGCCCAAAGTCTGTCAGTGTGCAAGAGGCATTTGGACAGTGCCCTTAAAAACATGCTGTAACTTTTGGTCAGCTCTGAAGTGGTCAGGCAGTTGGACTAGATAATCCTTGTAAGGTTCCTTCCAACTGAAATAGCCTACCCTGTGTCTTATGCTGGGAGGAAAGCAAAGACACATGGAACAATTTAGGCTTTCAAAGCCTCCCAGTGCTTGCTGCTATTCCCTAGGAAAGCCCAGAAGCCTTGTGGCAAATACTATCATGAACACATTTACAGAAAGAGTATGAATCCTCCCTCCTGAGTGTCTGAGATCCTGAGCCCTCTGGCAACCATCCACTGCAGGGTATTCTGAAAAAGGGGGGAAAAGCAACTGCAGAGAGGAATGAACAGCTAATTGATCAGCCTGAAAGCTTATCATTTAAGGGATTAGACTGACAAAAGTAGGAAAAGCCACTTTCACACTCATTCCTTTCTCACAGTCAAGTTGAATTTTTGTTCCCATTTCTGCTGGAATGTTCAGATCATCAGGCCTCAGCTTGATGTGTCTTTCTTGCCAAGTATCTTCTATTGCCAGAGCTTAAAAGAACATTTCTTGGACAGGAATGCTGCTGACTGTTGACTCTTCCTTTGCAAAAGAACATGCTGCTTCAATTTCTGCTACCCTAGTAGCACCATGAAAGGACCTTCTCAAAGGTCTCAAAAGTGTCTCAAGTGTCTCAAAAGCCAGCATGAGAACTCTTTATTTCTTCATATCTTTGCATCCCCCTCATCCTGAGATAAGACTCCTAACCACTCAACACGTTCACTCAAATATGTGGACACGAGTGAAAACAGCCACAAGCAGGAATGCTTCCCACAGGCTGGAAAGCCTCAGACTACAGTGATAAATGTCTAAAATGATAAATAAAGTACACAGATCTCAGGTGCTCACCAGCCTGATGTCAATAGTCTTTTTGTTTCCACCTGAACTGAAGAATGATGAAGGTTCAGCAAAACAGAGAGGATGGGCGTGGTAAACCATAGCTACTGCCTCATTCAAAAACCCTTGCTGCCTTCTGCTGTGAATGACAAAGGAAGTTAAGTTTGCACTTTCCTTATGAAGTGAGCCTGGTTAGGACTGTAGGTATGATTTGGTTCATCTGATAACAAAAGGGGAGCAGGACAAAGAGAAAAATCGCACTTATTAATAATCTCAGGTAAGTCCATCAACATTAATGACTTACATTTTGACAAGTAACAGTCAAATATGAGATTCTGAGTATTCTGCCAGCCAGCTTTAGAAGCCATTTTGACTCTAAACACAAGCAGAGGGGAAAAATACAACTAAAAGAGGAGCATTGCAAGGTTGCAACATGCTAACATAGCACCAAGGAAAATATAGAAGTCGCTTGTCCAGTTTGCAGCAGTACTTGGTGGAATGCAAGTTTATAGTCCAGATACTGGAGATTAAACTATACAAACCTTTCATTCTTCCATCAATTCACTTATATGTGAAGAAAACATTCTGGCTCTAGTCTGGAATGCATTTGATTCATGGTATTTGAATTAGCAGATGCGTAGGCAACTGTGTTTGGTAGCAAAGCTAGGGAGTTGTATTCTGTGGGAAAGGAGATTGTATTTTGCTTCTGTTGGAAGCCTTTTAGCAAATATGCAGGATACACCAAATGGAGGGGAGAAAGCATATTTATGCAGCCTAAAAGCAGCATGGTGAAGGTACTGAGCATTTGAACATCTCCAAACACTGAAGTGAGGAGCCCCCAGGGACTGAAAACCAACAAGACATTGGGCAATGAATTGGCTTAAGGATTTCATGTCAGCTTGTCTCAACAAATTTTGTTCTGTGCTTCATTCATCCTAACAAGTGGGAAGCAATTAAAAAAACCCACACCAAGATGCCTGCAAAATTCAAGCACTGAAAGGAAGCATGCACAGGGTGTAGCAAGGGTGGGTAACATGGAAAGAATAAAGAGACACTGTCTGAGCATGCAGAAAACACAGTTAAGAAAGCCAAAATCCACCTGGAATTTAATCCATTCAGGGATTTCAAAGACAAGAAGACTTCTATGCATACATGGGAGACAAAAGGTTGGGAAGTTAGGGAAAATGTGGGCCTGCTGCTGAAAGAAGCAGGGGACCTGGTCACACAGGACATGGAAAAGGCTGAGATATTGAATGCCTTCTTTGCCTCAGACTTTTCTAGGAAGACTGGTCCCAGGGATCAGGAAAAAGGTTCAAGCGAGTAAGACACGCCCTTGGTGGTAGTGGAACAGGTTTACTGAAGTAAACTGGACATGCCTAAGTCCACGGGCCTTATGTGGACCCATGAGTGCTGGCAGATATCATACTGAAGCCACTCTTGATAAACTTTGATTAATCATGACTACTCTGAGAAGTGCCAGAGAACTAGAGGAGAACAAATGTCACTCCTGACTTCAAGAAGAGCAAGAAGGTAGATCCAGGGAGCTACAGGGCCAGTCAGCTTCATCTTGATCCCTGGGGAAAGCAATAGAGCATTGGGATCCATTTTCAGGCATGTGAGGGACAAGAAAGTCATCAGGAGTAGCCAAGCATGGCTTCATCAATTAACGTGTGACCAACTTGATAAACTTCTATGATGAAATGATTGGACTAGTAGCCAAAGGGGGAGTAGCAGACACTGTCTTCCATAACAGTCCTCAAAGAAAAGCTGAATGAAGTATGGGCTGGATGAGCAGAATGAGGTGGATTAAAAAATCGCTCAATAGCTTGATCCAAATAACGCAGCCTAGCTGGAGGCCAGTAATTATCACTATCCCAGGAATCAGTACTGGCTCCAGTTCTGTTGAAACTCTCCATTAATGATCTGGATGATGGGGCAAATTTGCTGATGACAACAAACTGGCAGGGTTATGCTGCCATCCAGAAGGATCCCAACAGGATGGAAAAAATGGGCTGACAGGAATCTTATGAAGTTCAACAAGAAGAAGTGCAAAGTCCTGCACTAAGGAGAAAAAAAAACCCACATACCGATACATGGTAAGGGCCACACAGCTTGAAAGCAAATTTACAGAAAGTATCCTGGGGGTGTGCTGGTGGGCAACAAGTTGACTATAAGTCAGTGTTGTGTCCCTGTGGCAAAGAAGTTTATTGTTATCCTGGGCTGTATTAGGCAAAATATTGCCTGCAGATTGAGGGAGGGGATCCTTCCCGTCTCTTCAGCACTGATGAGACCATTCTTGGAGACCTAGATCCAGTTTTGGGCTCCCTCATAGAAGAGAAATATTAATCTGCCAGAGGTAGTGAGCACACACAGGAGGCTGTCTCAAGATCAAACAGGTAGCCCAGTTCGAGCAGGGGAGCTGGACCAGACCACTTCCAGACATCCCTTCCAACCTCAACCACGCTGTGATACTGGAAACCTTGTGACTGGATTTTGAAAGAACGCAGACAAACTGTATAGCCATAACAAAAGTCTCCTTCAGGTCACTCAACCCCTGCTGAATTTAATAGGACTTCATTGGAAAAACAGAAAGGGTGGGAAGACAAAAAAGCCTTTTCAGTGTTTTTTTTTCTATCAAGATAAACAATTATAAGGCAACACTGCACTGCTGCCAGGTCCTCATTTTATTTCATGTTTAACTACACTCAGTGTAGCACAGGGGAACACTAAGCAATCTCACAGCATCTCACTCCCATCACATGAGCAATAAGGAGACTGGGGGAAAAAAAATCCCCAACAAAAACCAACTCCAAACCGAAACACAACCACATGCCTTGTTCATGGTGGTGTGGTTTGTCCTGGTGAGCACTCGTCGCAGATCAGCACGATTTCCATGCCTTTATCACTGAAAATCAAGTTGAGTAATAACTGTATGGCCATATCCTCCAGGCCCACAACTTTTACTCCAGACCATTAGGTGACCACAGGTGTCTGACTCCTCTATTTCTTTACACTGAGAGGTTTTGAAAGAATGCATTAGTAACCTGCTACCTCCTCTTGCAAGATGGGAGGAGAGCAATAACCTGAGAAAAGGATGGAAGGGAAGACACAGAGGTTACTTAGGCACGAAGCTGGAGAACAGCAGCTTTTCCATTCTCATGACTTTTTTGCTAGATGGTATTTAATCACCATGCTAATGTACTTCAAAGAGCAAACATGAGAAAAACTTGTGGAGTATTTAGAGACATAGGACTTTAAATGTACGTACTGAAAGAGGCTGTTCAAATCACTGGACACGCTGAGGAATTACCTCAACTGATGGTTTAAATTCAGGCTGGGCTACGTAGCATCTCAGACTTGTTCAAAGCATATAAAGAAGGAATTAGCATATGAAGCATTAAGGATACACCTTTACATTCTTGAACTTTGTTGTGGAGGGATTTTCTTTTACTTGGAGCAGGGCATAGCACCTCTGAATCAGGTTCCAACAGTTCTGTTTAATGTGGACAACACTTCTGCTATTGTGAGAGAAGTTCTCAGGGCAGGGTTAGGAGCAGGATCTTTTGGAAGAGTAGCTTTCAGAAGAGCGGGGGGGAAAACCCACCAATGCTTCCTTCTCATTACATTAGCACAGCCATAGCCATTTTTGGTCCTTCTTTGGGAATTCTAGTCTTGGAAGCCTTCTACTTTTGCGCTTCACTGCTAAACAAAAAAAATAACTTCTACAAACTCAGAAGTATTTTCCTCTACTCTGTCTCACCACTCATCTAATGTGAATTGCATCAGGCATTCGAAGCTTTACAAAGTGAAGTGCCTCAGGAAACATTCAGGATTATCACTGTCACAGGAAAGGATGAGGAATTCCATTGCAACATCACTTGAGTGAGAAAATGTGTATTGCTACTACCATGAAGCTGACTGATTTTTCAAGTGTTACATTCCAAACCATTAAGTGGAGCGTGGGTGGTTTTGTTGGTTTTCTGTCACAGTGAAACATGATTTTCTAGACTTTTTGCAATTATTTAACTTCTAGCTTAATACCAAACAAACAAACAAAAAAAATCAGACTAATTCTGAATCTCAAGCAATTTTTTGTATGAGTGTTCCATACTAATATTTAAATTCATCCAGCAGGATTAACTAGCTCTCTGCTTCACCCAAGCAGAGGGCTTGAGAGGAATGAGAACAGTTGTTATAATATTATTATTCCATTTTGATAATTACTATTATTTAATACTTTCTAATAATAACTTAATTATTTTAAATCAGTGGGTATGCCTTTTATGGCGTGTTTATACAATGTAAAGTTCAACGCTAACAGTGCATTAAGAAGCGTGTGTTTGCACTTATAAAGCAAACAAAGGGAGATGACAGAAGGATTCAATTCAATGCAAGAGAGACTACACAAACACTGGTAGTTTAAATAGAGAGTTGAACAAAATCCATCAAATATATTTTCTTGCAAGCGCAAGTATGCAACTATGTGCAAAAAAAACCTGAAAAAACCAAACCCACACAAATCAGTGAAGCAATGCCCTTGCTTGCAAATGTCCATAGAAAGAAAAACTTAAATTTCTTTACAAAATGCCATAGCAGAACATGCCAGACACCCACATCCAAGTCCACAGCTCGCTGAGATGCACGAGCTCTCTCAAGGAGAAAGAGAAAGGCTTCTACCACGGCTGGCTGAAAACATAAGGGGTAAACATTGCTCGGCACCTGCACATCAAAAGCAGAGAGTCAGGGAAGCAAGAGTGCTTGACTGCAGAGCAAATAAAAGAAACAGAGCTTTTTTTGGCACTGTAGAGCTTGGAAAGGCAGGCTTAGAAACCGCAAGTGGTAGCCTCTGTGTTCAGCTGTATAGGAAGCTAAATACATGAATGTGAGTCAAAACTAATTGTAAGAAGAACAGAAAATTATTAAAACCCCCTTAATAGAAAGAATCAAGCAAAGTCTCAAGTGCCTGCTTGAGCTAAGTAGCAAGAGTTGTTTCAGAGACATTAGTAAAATCCTTATTCTGAACATCTTCAAGTAGCACATTCATGCTAAGAAATGCTTATTAAGGACATATGTTTTATAGGACTAAATGTAGGCAGTCCTCCTAGAAAGGCAGGCAACACCTGAGCATTGCATTATCATCAGCAGCTGAAGTTTAGAAAAAGATAAAAGGTGAAATATTGAATGTTCCTGAGCTTTTACTATTGGTAAATTGAGTCCTTACGTCAGCTGAACACAATAAGCCCTGCACAATAATTCCTTTTATTCCTCGGCCGGTCTCGAGAAACACAGTCCCTCGGTATCTGAGTCACTGCTCCACGTCCTGCCCCGCTCCTGCACTTCCTCATTCAAGGCAGAAGTGACTCTCAGCAGCACGTTTGGATCCCAGCACATGCAGAAAGGATACGGAGAGATTCCAGAGGTAAGCAAGAGACCGAGTTTTCTGTCTTGTACTAGTAAGTGCTCGAGCTACAGTATCAGGGCTATGGTTCTTCGGCTAAGGTCTTGGAAAGTCGCTTCAAATGATGTAGACAAAGGGAAAAATGAAGAAGAAACAATGTGGGTTTGGCTTGTTTATTTTATTTTTTCATTTGTCATAAGCGACAGTTTGCTGAAGCAGAGAAAAATACGGATTGAAGGATTTCCCAGTTAAAATGTTTCAGCTCTGTAACTCCACTCCCCTACACTGGCTGCCAGCTGGGGTGTGCTTAGCCTGCAAAATAAGAAGTGAGGCTAAGGCTACCACTAAAAAGGCAGCTTTCACCTCACACCCCAAAAGGCATTTTAAACTGGTTTACTCACAATACAATTTTGCCTTTATTTCTGCTTTTTAACCTTTTTGTTTATCTGCAGTCATTAATGGTGACACATTGACAGAAGTGGCTGCATGGGGAGTTTCAGTTTAGTAGTGCAGTTCAGAGAATGAACTGGCTGAAAATAATCAAATCCCACTTACTGCCTCAAAATGTCATTTGGGCAAGTAAAAAAAAAGGGCTCAAGACATTCAGCATACTAGTCACACCAAAAAGGAAGCCCTACAGAACTTCTCAGGTCCTGAATGGTCACTGTTTGCAAACTGACAGTGTGTAACCACAGCTCAAAAACCCCGTGCAAGGAAGACAAGGGATCCCCGAGCACACACACAATCACACAACCTGAGATTTAGTCTGCAGCTAGTGAAGAAGTCAAGTGTAAGAGTGAAAAGAAAAAGGGAAAGCAACTGCATAGCAGGATTTTCCCAAGCCACAGGTCACCCTGGTTTCAGTTACAACCGCTGGTGGACTTCGGAAAAAAAAGAGAACAAAATACTGTTGCACAAGTGGGTTTCAGACAAACTTGCTGCCCTCGAGCTTTGATGATTTATATTAGATGAATTAAAAAAATAAAAAAACGAACAAACAAAACCCCCCTACAAAAACTGCACAGCCACCAGTCCCTACAGCAGGGCCTTTAAGACAGCTTTCCAATTTTAAAATCTATTTTTATTCTTGAGAGCTCACACCTTCCCTTAGAAGGAACTGCACCCACCAAGGTAACGCAGGGAGAGCGGAAGGTGGGAGAAAGGCACCTTGGAAAAGTACAGAGCATCTGATCCCACAAAGCCCGAATTCTCACACCTCCATGTGAACTCAGGCCTCAAGAGCCAGTTCATGACAGACAATGTTGCCTTTTTGAAAGCTAAATAGAAGCATTTCACCAGTTGATTAAAACTGAATCCTGAGCAAGGAGGGAAATGACACAGCTACAGATTTCAGTTCTCATTAAATCAGAAAGCTTGCCATTATTTAACCTGACAACACAAGTGTAAGTAATGTAAAGGCAGAGACCAGCACAGATATTTCATTCTAGAGGAATCATTTATGTATTTCTGGAAAGGCAGAGGAGGTGATAGGAAGTTTTCATTGAGCCCTCTTCTTGTAACACAGATCAGGTTATTGAGATATTTACCAAGATGAGCATTACAACAATTATGAAAGCCCTAAAATAAGATTGCTTTTATATACCACGTTCAAGAGACTGATCCTTTGGTAGAACAGTCACCAGTTCTGCAGATTTTGTCTTCTAGAGAAGACTCTGCAAAAGAAAAAAGTCTATATATTGCTCAAAAAACAAAGCAAAACCAAACAAACTACCACGACCAAAACACACACACACAGTCAGAGGGCTTGTTGGCTTTTTCCCACCTTATCATTGCAAATGGCATCTACAGCTTACTGCTAGTACAAGGCAGATCCAGAAGAGGTCCACAAAAATGCTCAGTTCTTGGACACCTTTCCTCTGGAGACAGGCTGAGAGAGTTGAGGTTATTCAGCCTGGAGAAGACTCCAGGGAGACCTCAGCATGTCCTTTCAGTACTTAAAAGGGGGCTTAAAAGAAACAGATGTTTTACCAGGCCCTGTAGTGACAGGACAAGGGACAATGATTTTAAACCAAAAAAAAAGGTAGATTTGGATTGCATGTAAGGAATAAATTCTTTACTGTGACAGTGGTGAGGCCCTGGAAGGGGTTGCCCAGAGATGTTGTGGCTGCCTCATCCCTGGAAGCATCCAGGCCAGGTTGGATGGGGCTTTGAGCAACCTGGTCTGGTGGAAGTTGTCCCTGCCCATGCCAGGTGGAATTGGAATTGGGTGAATCTTAAGTATCACTTCCAACACATTCTGTGCTTCCATGGTAGGTACTTAAGAATCCTTAGAAAAAGTTGAGCTGGTTTCCATCTCTCACCCCCCTCTCACATCCCTTCTCTGTGTTAAGCCTTCCCTCCCACTCCAGACAAGAAACCTGTAAGAGCCAACTATCTCCTGTGGAAACTGAGCATTCCTAAACACTCCCAGAAGGTGGCAGTCCAGGTGACAGGACTCTGCATGCACATGTCAGTGACTGAGCGTTGTTCCCACAGGTGAGAGACAGAAGGGGAAGAAAGGAAAAAAACTATGAAATGCCCTCTGAGCAACAAAACGTTTTTCTGTTATGGTCAATTAAATACACACACACACACAGAGGATGTGAGTATATATCAGTGAAGTATCTCACTGAACACTGACAACTTTCAGAGGCATGTGGGGATGTGTAAACACTGTGAATGTACCTGCAGTCAGGTTTTTCAAAGCAATCTAAGCCTTGGAGACTTCCAGTTGTTGATTGCAGTTCACATCCTCTCAGGTGTTTTTAAATTCCAGTCATTGATTTCAGTTCACATCCTCTCAGGTGTTTTTAAAACAGCACCTCAGTGCCTTCAGGCACATCCTAATCACACAGCAGGGCGTGGGTGCAGAGGTGCCTGTGCTAGCAGGGTCTGGAGAAGTGCCACTGTCCCAGTGTAACATTGTCCAGGCATGAATTCCCAGTGCTGATGGGGAGGTACAAATTGCAGCTCCCCAATATACTTCACGGGATTTGGCTGCTCCTGAGCTGGGACAAGAGCTCAGAGCAGCACAGGGCTGGGCAGGCACCCTTGGCTCAGTCCTCTAAAAAAAACCAGAAGGTCCACGTCTTTCTTACACTGGGGACCCCAAAGTTGGCCTCAAATACTCCAGGTGGGGTCTCACGAGAGAGGCAGAATCCCCTTCCTCAACCTACCAGGACACAGTTGGCTTTCTGGGCTGCAAGTGCACATTGTCCAGGTCATGCTGAGCTTCTCATACCCAAAGTTTCACTCCAAATTCACTTTTTTTCCTATAAACAAAGAGTGCTGGTGAGGGGTGTAACTTAGCTTTTGCTTGCTGTAGTTGAAGAATGCAACTTTAATAAAGAGTGGGGAGGATTTTTCATCTAGAGAATAGTAAGGGGTTTCAGTTTTTGAAATTATTTCTACAGCTTAGCTTTGCATGCAGGTATTTTTCTCTCACCTCTTTTGCATACATTACTGTGCACTTTTCTGTATTATTTTATTTCACTTACAATTTCCTTGCAAGGCTACTGAAAAAATGAAGCTCAGTGAGATGAAGGAGGCTGCTATTTGCTTGATATTTATTTTTTTTTGCCTTCCATTAGTTTGTGAACATAATTAGTTGTAGAGTCCAAATGTATTTCTCAACTAAGTGCATTTGAGATTAATCATTTCACCTCTGGCTTCTTAATATCTGAGCTTCCCACATTCTACATTACCATGTGAAGTTCTGAATCATAAGTTTTTCGTAAAAGCAAACTTGCTTTCAGCTCCTTTATCAGTAACCTTGCCAGAGCAATGATTGCTGTGACCATGGGTAGAGAGTTATCAGAGCTAGAGCCAAGCAGATCCTTCTCATAATTTCTCAAGAGGATTGATTTATTTCGACATCAAGAAAAGGAAGATCATCCAGAATTGCCTACATTTCTCTTATTGAGGCAACCCAGCCTTTAAAGAGAAATTTACAGGGTCTAAAGGGAATTGCTGTATGTGCCGCCTTCATCCTTGCATGATGCAAGCTGACTATTGAACACATCTGAAGAAACAGGACATATTCCAGTTATCCAGCTCTGGAGGAGCTGGTGTGGTCTTTTTTCCTGCACAACCACAAAGAGTTTAAACAACACTGAACTGCTCCAAGAACACACTTGTGTTTGCAGTTACTCTCTCCATTACCATGGACTCTTGCTTCCTGAAAGGTGACCATTTCCTCCTACCCTAATGTAGTTTACTATCCAGAGAAGGACATATCTCAAATAGCAACGGCGAGGGGATAAAAAAAAGAAAAGGTGCCCAGAAGCATTTGTGAAACCCAAGAGGTGAGAGGAGATGGTAACAGCAGTGTCACCATTTTTCCAGTTCTTCCATATATCCAGTGAGGACCATCCCAAGGCTCATTCACTCCCACACACTCCTCACCCATAGCAAATTTTCCTGACAACTCAGAGTGCACTAAGTTTTCCTTGCAGCTGGCAGAACAAAAGTTAGCACTGGAGTCATATTTCTGAGAGATTTTTGAACACAGGGCATGACCATGTAGAAATTTAATGCCCTTTTCTACCAGATTCTATAGAGTAGAACCTATAAGAGCTCCTACTGTCTCCTACAGCAAAACTCACATTCTTTTACAGATAGATTTTGTTTTTGTTTGCGATGAGGATTTTTCTTGACAAGAAAGGCTGCAACAACATGTGAGGATGGGAATGGAACTTCCCTGGGGTTCCCATGTTGTGTTGCATCTCTAGTACTTTATAAATCCCCTGCTGGGAAAGTGGTGGGGAGGGAGAAATTAAAATCTTTGAGGTTAAAAGGTTTTCCTGGAAAGGTCTCCTTTACAAGACAGGCTGGGAACGAGCTGTGCCAAGCTACAGAGTCAGGGGTCAGCATTTCGTCTGTCACTAAGTCTCATTTAAGTCCCCATGCCATAACACATTTCACTGCCTCCTCCCCCATTTCTTCACTTACCACAGAGGAATGAAGCAGAAAAAAGGAGTGTGTTGATTTGTACTAGTGTTGTCATCCATCCAATAAGTATGCTCTGGGGAAGCTAATTCCATAAACGTTGCTGTGGCCCACATTTGGGATCTATTAATGTCAAGGAAAGCAGCAGCGCCTTGCTGAGCACAAGCTCCTTCTATGACACCAGGATATTGCAGCACAAGTGCCTGGATGAAGCCTTAATATTCTTAAACCAAAAAGCAAAGTACCAAATTAAAGAGCTAGCATGATTGTACAGTAGGCCTGTCTGGGGGGATCTTTGCATTTCCTCATGGGAAACTTCTGTCCTCGAAGACTGTCCTCCACACAGTTAATTCCACCCTTCTAAAGCCTCACTGCAGCTGCAATTTTCATGGTGGTCATGGAACGAAATCACTGTATTACAGGTGCTTTCCAAACAGTGCTCTCACAGCTGAAGTTGTGATGAATTCAGCTGAACTCAGCTCAGATGTAAAGTGACATGCACAAGCTGGTCTAAGTCCGTGCAGCTCTGCAGGCTTGGCATGGTTGAAAGAGTGTCCCTGCCCTCAGTCCAACTACAGACGTGTTCCACACATCAGAGGAAGGAAGAGAAGGAGCTAAGTTAGGATAGCCTTGATTAAAGTTCAGTTTTATTGTCTTGGTTCCCATTTTCCCTTTATGTTATTTTGTGTTGAGTGAGGCATGAACAGGTTTCCACCCAGGAATGGGACATGTCAAGGGGACATTTACATCTACAGGGGATGTAAATGTGCTACTTCAGTTCCAATCCTCCTCACATTTGCAGCCCATGGTGCAGGATGTTTTGGGATGAAGCAGCTGTAAGAAACAGAGCTCAGTGAGTTAACACCAGTCACGGCCAGCAAGGTGCAAGTCAGAGATACCCCATGTCTTAACCTGTATAGGGAAGGGCAAATATTTCATCCTGGCTGGCTCCAGAACCTGGCAAGGCTCAGACATTTTGCCATCCCTGAACAAAGGTTGCTTCAGTCTCTAAAACCTGTGATCTGCTTCAGAGGTGCTCTAAGGTGCTCACTGCCCTTCAGCTGCCAGTACAACTTAGCCTCCCAAATGACTGTTTACAGCTCAGATGAAAGATTACAAAGAGAGCATGTAATACTGTTATTCAGGCCTCTAAATAAACAGTCCTAGAAGTGCCAAGGTCAGCTCTGAGGTCCTCAAAGCCTGAGGCATTGTAAGAGACAAAATGAACAAGGCCATCTGGTCACAGGACAGGAATGTAAGGGCTTTGAACTACAGACATGAAATCATCTAAAGAAGTTTTCTGTGAGTGCTCTGAGGAAGTGCTTTAAAACTAGGTTATGTAAACTTTACATATTTTGAGTGCTTCCTACAAGTGATTTCTCCCTTCGGTTGAACCCATAGGCTACTACTTTGTTCAACATCAGTTAAAGCACAGGGCAAATCACACCTAATAATTACTAGTTAACTTTCCACAAATGTGTCAGCAAGGGGAGGAAAAAAAGATCTTGTTCCATTACATATTCTCACAAACAATGGATGATTGTGTCTGCAAAAAGGGCAGCTGTAATGTTTAATGCCATTCAACAGTGCCCTAAAGATCCAAACAAAATATTTTGTTTGCTTGCATCATAATGAGTCCTCAAGAAATTTGGCAGCTGCCAGTGAACTGTGCACAATGACATCCCTGATCAATTAGCACTTTGTACTTCCTCATCTGAGGGCATTACATCTCTTTTCCTTGGAGGGTTAGGGATGCAGTGGGTTGCACAGCAAGTCCCATCAAACACTCCCTGACTCCCCTCCCCGCCCATCCCCGTTGCCCCAGTTGAAGTTTCAAGATGCAGTCTGGGCAAGCAGCAGGTAATTGCCACATTCCCATCAAAGCTCAATCAAATCAATCACTGAATGCATCAGCTCTTTTTACCAGTAAGCAAATACAAATTGGAGAAGGAATCCTGCCTTTCCTAATCAAAAAGTTTCTATACAGCTTTCACTCCAAACACTTAGTCATTTCTGAGGCCCCAAGTCTTGTCATCTGTTACCACAAACACTCGGAACTCAAGCTTTGGGCACATTGAAAACATGAGTTTTCATGAAGTTTTAGCATCAAGAGAGGATGTGAATTCAGACAGTCCAGCTCTGGGAACAGGGGCAGATCAGGGAACACATGTCTTCCCAGCAGTAGGAAGAATCACTCAGTTGCTACATCTGTCTAGACTAAAACTAGCACATTGCAATGAAAAAAATCCTCCCAGATACAGCTTTGTTAGACATCTCCCTGGAAGTGTCTACTTCCCTAGATCCTGATGGCAAAGCAGAAAATCCGTTGTTTACTCTAGCAGAAGTAGCTGTAGTGGAAAAACACTCATGAGTACTTTGAGACATGCAAGTATGGACATTCTTTTCATCCTAACAAAATATCTACAGCACCCTACAAGATGCCAGAGAACATAGCCAGATGTGGTCCTCTACTTGCACATGGAAAAAGTGCTTGGCCTATGATTTTAAACATATTTTCTGCAAGAAATGAATAAAGGGAGGTAGTATTATTTTTTAAAAGTGTAGCAGGGGTTCTTACAGAAATCCAGAGACAATCAGTGATCTCTCACATATACAGAAACACAGTTCCTCCAGCTGCTATTTTACATATCTTGCTCCCACTTACAGAAAACAGGGCTGTTCACTGGTGTTTACAGTTCTCACTGTGTATGATGTGACAGAAAGCCGAGATCTTGTCTTTGATTTGGGTATTCATACACCTTAAGAGATCACTAAAGCAGAGACTGTCAGAAGAACGAGTGTAAATAGTTTAAGAATTATCACAACCATAATGCTCAACATTTGTGTCATGACTGTAGGATATGTGAACAGAGAAACATTTGAAAAGCCTGGCCTTGCAACTGCACAGTCATAACCACCTGCTCAGTTCTGGATGGCCTCACAAATTATCTTGGTTCTCTGAAATTCCCAGAAAAGCTACACAAAGATTCAAAGCTGTAAGGTGATACTAGAGATTTCCATTCACACACACACACCTTGATTTTCGATATGGCTGGAACAATGGCACATCTTTGTACCCTTTAGGTACATCAAGCAGCCAAGGAGCATTTTGTTCCTGTACAACACACCCATTTAATAGCGCTTCCAAAAAATCAGTGGCACAGACCTACTCACTCCAATGCTCCAAACCACTTTTTCCTGGATTTCCAAGGAACAGTTATCATCTGTGTGATGCAAAACCTCATGATTTGTGTACGACTCCAGCCAGGAGCTTGAAGGGTGCCAAAACAGATGTGCCACAGACACTTCCTACTGTGCAAGAAGAGCTTCGTGTCTAAGGCACTGTAGAGACCAAGCAGGCTCCTCCAGCTACCCAGGGCTAGTGCATCACAACAGTGGAGCTGCTACCTGTTCCACTCTTGCAGAAGCAGCTACTGGGCCTGGATCATCCTAGGGAAAAATTCCTGGTGAAAGACAGCATCACAAGGTATTTTGCAGGGTGTTAGCCAATGGAAAGGAAAGAGTAGGCATTCCAGGGAGATAAGCATGTGTGTTGGGAGCAGGGAGATGTCATACAAGGGATGCTTCAGCTAGAGCACTGTCAAGACTCCTCAACAACACTGGTCAGATTAAACGTTGCTGTTTTGGGGGAAAGGCCAGTGCAATGCTCTGCTGAATTTGCAAGCCTCATTTCGGCTGCGCATTTCACACCCTCAACTTCCACTTTGGGGCTAGTTGAAAACAAACTGTAAAACTAAGTTCACCTAAACTTTCACAGGGGGTTTCCTATCTTGAAAGTGTAGAACCACAAAGAGGCCAGGCTGGTATTTCATAGCATGAAGTCTTGTGGTTTTGCACAAGCTGCTCCTCTTTTTTTCAAGGCATTACTTACCAACATGCTTGAAACAGCAAAGGCATATAAAAGTTTGTTGGCATCTCTGAGTCTGAGGAAGAATACATTTGGTGCACTCTAAATTATGGAAAAGAGATGCCAGCAGCTACCCTGGTGTAGATGCAGCCTGCCTACATAGCCAGCAAGTTCCCTTTATAGAAGAGTTGTGCAAAGTTGATCCAGTGACTCATTGCTAAGGTACTCTGTTTCTGCCCAGGGCCATATTTAAAGTGACCCCCATCAAAGCCCTTGGGATGACCTTATTGTCCTCTATCAAGTGACCACCAGATGCTATTGCAACACAGGACATCTGGGCAGCATTTATGAGCCTGACAACATCTGGCTGCTTTCCGATATTAAGCCTCCAGCCCACATTCAGCTGTGTCCTACTTTCAAATGACAAGTATTGTGCTTTCTGGTATTAAAAACTGGTGAAAGGGTTACGTGGCTACAACTGAGCTAAGCTCCCTTTGAGGAAATGAGACAATTCACTACCAGAGCTCCATTATAACTGAACTATTTCACTTTGGAAAAGAAAACTAAAGACAAGTTCCCCACATATACCTAAAGGAGAGAGCAGGCAGCATGTGGAAATGAATTGTACACACACACGGCCTTAGGAAGAACAGGGTAATGTTGTCAGGAAAGAGTAGAGGGGAGGATGCCACCTCTTCCTTGTGCCATGGTTCTGAACAGAAAAATCTCTAGGAAGCAAACACAAGTGGTCTTTCAGAGAGCTTTAAAAGAACAGACTTTGCTGTGCTTCCAAACCCCAAGCTTTTCACTTTGAAAGGCAGCCAGCACCTCCTGGGTGGTCACGATTGTAGACTGGGGGGAAAAAATGCAATGCTATTGCACTAATAACAGAAATTGCTGGTGGGACAAGAAGGAGACAAGATCCAATCATGCACACGGTGCTTGAGATGGGTGCTTCAGAGAGAAAATTATTTGGCTGAACTAAATCTGAACCAAGCATTAAGAAGATCTGAGAGCTCTAAGAAGGTTGAGAAACATCCCAGAGTAGAGGGACTGCAGGAAGTGCTTATGATACCCCCCTCTTCTTTTTCCAACTTACACAAATTGACTGTTCAAGGCCTTTCCTTTAGATACATGCACCTCAGCTATCAAGCCAGTAGTTTACAGTCTTCCAGCACCTGGGCAAAATAACTCTGGTGTATATTGTATGCACATCCCATGGACTCTATGTATGGCTGTTCTCTGCTTGGAACAATTATTTACAGCTTGGCAAAAGAAGCGTGAAGTGCTTACAGGAGCTTTTAGGGGATCCTGTTTAGGATCCTATTTGCATCCATCTTTGATGGACAGAATTTAATTGGATGTTAACATTCCCAAGGGTGCAACACAGCCATTCAATCTGAAAATTTTTGCTCTGATACCAGAGCAGTTACATTTAGAAGACTGTATAGTCTTCAACTTAGTAAATATCTTCAAAAAACAGTGGTTGGGAAGGCAATTCCTTTGGGAGGAGGGGTCAGGTTTAAGCCTGTGATATTTGGCAACTCTTTTTTTTTTGGTGGTGGTTCAAGAGTTCTTGAACCATTAGGACTTTGTCTTTTTACTGCACAAAGTATTCCATGAGTACTTTGTGCTTTACCCTGTGCAACTGTGGCCCAGATGGGCTCCTGCAGATGGAAATGGCTTTTCCTTGTCTTAGTTATTTATATTCACTGTGCTTATCTTTTATTCCCTTGCATAGCAAAAGGTGCCACCAAAACCTGCAGGAATATCAGAGACAGAACACCAAAGGTACTGGGAACATGCCATGAATTACTCAGAAAAAGTTGTTCTATGAACAGTTCCTCCCTCCTCAAAAAGTTCTCACAAGCTGTAGCTGCAGGTCTGTTTACAGGAATTAAAAGAAAACAAACCACAAATAAAACCCAGACACCTTCACTTCTGATTTAACAGGGCAATGCTCCTAGAGAGACCAGCTCAGGCAGAGACCAGCTCCTTTTGGTTCAGTAGCTCTGACATCAGTAAACTCATTAAAACCATTTATTGGCCCCAGGATTTATTCCACGTCTATAAAGTCTATGGGATGAACAGTTGCTTGTATATATGTTCAAACAACCACATTATGTAGCCAAGCTACAAAAATCCAGAATGTGACTCAAATGGTTTCTCTGGCTCAGAGGAGCCATTGTCAGAGTTTATCTTCCAGGTGTGCAAACCCTCAGCAAGGGGCCTGGCACGGGACTCCCAGTTCAGTCAACAGTGAACAACATTCTCCAGGGCAGAGCCAAGTTACGCCCATCTTGGTTAATCTCAGTTTCTTTTTCTCCTCCTATCCTGGCACCCCAAGCTTCCATTTTCAGACCCACCACTCCCAGTGTTTCCATGTCCAGTGCAGCAACTACAACAACACAGGCTAATAATTAACCTCATTTACCTGTGAGGTTCATCAATACTCTTCCCAGAAAACAAAAATAAACGTTTTCTGAACTTGATCCAACTTTCTTCCTTTTCTCACACCTGTTAGGAAATATAAAATCCAACTGATTGTAGCAGTACAAGTCAGGGATGAGATGTATTGTCCTAACAGGTCTGATAGAGGAAAAAATCAACTGACTGTTGAGTCTTGGTGGAATTATGTATATGTATCACTGACAGTAGCATCTTGTCTCAAAGGTTCTATGCTACGCAAATTAAAAATAGCTAAGAGGAGAGAGGGGTCACAATCCAGAAAAGAGACTGGTAGTTCTTGAGCCTGTTGATGGCAAAAATAAGCATCTGCAGGTCAGGATTTTCCCCGCTCTCACAGTATCGGGCTGGAAAGTAATTTTGGAGAATAGAAATTCTCTGGCATTAGTGTGATACACTTCCTCCCAGACAATGCATCAAACAAAACTAATAGAGGCATTTTATTGACTACTCTGTCAGCTCAAAGCAGTCTCTTGAGCCTGAAATAGTTTCCCTTCTGCTTCCTAAGAAATTCCCCTAGAATTTCCCTTTCTCCATCTCCCTTGTGATCAGGCTACATCCACCACACAAACACAAAACTTCCGAGGGAGGGAGTTTTCCTCTTTCCTTGTTGGGACTGATAACATTTACCAAGGGGGTTTTGTAATCCTGGCTTGGTGTGAAAGGTAACTGCTGACTGAGGAGAAAGAAAACCAAACTTGTAAAATGGATAATGCATGGTCTGGATTTAAAGGGACTTTAAAAGATCATCTAATCATCTAATTCCAAACCCCCCGCCTTGGGCAGGGACACCTTCCCTAAACCAGGTTGCTCAGAGTTCTGTCCATTCTGGCCTTGGGTTCTCACTCAGTGTTCAGTAATTCAATTATTGTAGAGTTGTATCCTCCCTAATTATTATGGCACTTCAGCTGCACTCTGTCAAGGGGCTGCATGGATGGGATAGAGAACAAAGACAAAAGGAATCACATTTATGAGCTTTTAGAGACTCACCAGCTGTAAGCAGCGGAAGAATACCCGAGGTGTTAGGCAGAGAGCCCAGGTCAGACAACACTCCTGCTTCAGCATTTGCAGGACAGCAGACCCAGCTTGAGCTGCAGGCAAAACAATCTCACTTAAATGCCAGAGCCTGGCTGAACCAGAGGGCTGGTGTCTGCAACTTCCACCAGCAATACCCTCTTTACTCTGTTTTTCCAAGAAGCCTGAACCAGCCTCGTACATGTCCAGCTGTGCATGTGCCAGGGAGTTCTAGTCCCTCTGTGGGAGCTTCGTAACAAAGGAAGAGCTCAATTAATCATGAGATGTCAATTTTAGATGCAAGTTAAGGCGCTTTGCCCATTGAACGATGAAGCTGCAAACTATTTGCAGAAATTTAAACTAAGTGGAGAGACGTTTTGGTGCAGGGAGGTTTCTACAAGTAACAGCCTAGCAACAGGATTAGGCTGCCATCCTCATCTTCAATGAGAAAGAATTCTTTCACATAGGGAATCTCTAATCCAGATGGCACAAAACCCTTTAAGGCAATTAATAACTATAGTGGGATGGAAAGGCTACAACACAGACAGAGGAGAGCCTGGAGAAATCTCTGCCAACCACACCCATCCTGTGCAAAAAATTTCCCATACATTTAAATCCATTTTGATTCATCATGTCTGTATCTGTTTTACGAGGAGCTGTACTCAGGGATTCATATCCTTTGACACACTGCCTAAATTAAAAAACAATTAATGTGTAGGTACCTGACAGGGCCAGAAGAAGGGCAATGAGGTAACTTTATTTCACCCATCTTCTCTCCTACTCTAATACAGCGTACAAGAGTTCCTCCTCAGTTTATGTCTAGCAAGAAGCTCACACACAAAGGCAGTAAGAGGACTCAGTGCACACCTCTTGATAAAAGTTGAGCTCTCTACTTCAAAGTGATACTAGTACCCCAAACTGGATCACCTCTCCCTTCAAAACCATGTCTCATTTTTATAATTAGCTTCAGATCATCCACTTTAGAAATATTAGTTTCAGTGCTGTATTAATCCAAACATTTTTACTTCATGTCTCCAGGACTCCTCACGTGATTGAATCCTAGCATAAGCTAAATTGTTTGGTTGTTGAGTGCTCCAGGATCAGGTAATACCACTGATTTAAGGGTTAGTTTGGGCAGATGCCAGAAGAAAAAGAAAGCCCACAGTGAAGAATGAAAAATTAAAGTCCTAGTTACCGTGTGAACATTTTACAATATCTCTGTCTTCAGAGCTTAAACAGTCAAACAAGTCATCATCCAGAGAGTTCTAGAAGCAAGTGTTCAGACAGGAACTGCCTCCAAAATCAGAAAAAATATACAACATGGATTTAGCTGAAGGAACCCTTGTCTCTTTCTGCATTGTCACTTGGGAGCTGCTCCCTTAAGGCTACAGTTTTCTAAAAATCAAAACCCCACACAACTATACCTGTTTTTTTTAATGTAGCTGCAATTTCTTGAAAGAACAAATCTTTATTCCTGAGAAGAATAATTTATTCATTTTGTTGGAACTGGCAGATAGAGAGCAGTGGAAACTCTCAGGAGAGCAAAAAGGAATTGAGAAAAAGAGGAACTTGCGGGGGAGCTGTCAGAAAGGCTTTGCAAAAAGGAACAATGACTTTCTGGTTTCATTCCAGAAGTTTCACAAAAGGGCATGGAGACCACTGCACACCACTATCACAGGGAATAAGTCTCACCCATGAGCACAAGACCAGGTAAAGGGTGGGATACACCACATGCTGCCGAAGCTGTGCTTCCTGAGCTGTCACCCAGACAAGGTCAGGCATGCAGCATTCCAACCCAGGAGGCTTTAGGATGTGCGAGACAGGGATAGGTGGGGCTGGGAACACTTGCTGGGGATTTTAGAGGCGAAATATTCCTCTCCATGCCAAGAGCCTTTCCGACAGGAAGAACGCAAACGAAAGGCAGTGCCCTGCCATACAGCAGCAGTGTTCTCTTGAAAAGCCAGCTGTTCAGTCTAGCACAAAAGTTATCTAGCACAGAGAATAAAGCATATTTTAAGACAATGGGATGAGAGCCCACTACTGAAAATTACACACAGATGTCGTGCAAAACTGCCTAACACCAACCCCACAGGCAGCAGTGACAGCGTCCCTCTGGGCTCTGTGTGCAGATATCCTTCTAATTCTTGGACTGACCTCTGCCCAAGGGAATCAAGCAGAGAACAAATACAAAATTTCTCAGAAATGGCAGCTGGAAATATGAATGCCACAGATCTTGACTGTCTGAGAAGTCAATCAGACCAGACTTAACACGAAACCACTAAACACCCAAAAGGCTGTAGCATCCTCTGCCTGGTGTTGAATTCTGTTCACTTGCATACCAAGAGCGTGCTTCCTTCCCTCCGAAACTTGAAACGAAACGTGCCACATTTAGCATCAGCCCCCCCGAGCCACAAAACCCTTCCCATTTCACAAAGCCACAAACTAATGCAGTTCAGACTGAGACCTATTTAGAAAGGTTATTCTGAAAACAAGTCTACTTTCCTGAGCCTTCCAGTTTACCAAGTGTGCCAGCCCCTTTTTGGCCAGACACATAGAGTTTTGTTATTTTCCTTCCTTGGGAGAGATGTTTATGTTTGAATCCTGGAAACTGACTCATTATAAACTGTAATTTCTGTTTTCTCCTTTATGTTTTATTTCTATACATTGGGATGAATCCCTCCTTACCAAAACTATTTATTAAAAGCCAGGGTAGGGTGTGTAAGTTCCTGCTGCAGCACCTCTATGTGGTACAGTGAGGCAAACACAGGGCAATGGAGTGATAAAGGAGCTGGAGCACAAGTGTGATGAGGAGCAGCTGAGGGAGCTGGGGAAGCTCAGCCTGGAGAAAAGGAAGCTCAGAGAGACCTCATTACTCTCTACAATTATCTGAAAGGAGGTTGTAGCAAGGGGGGGGTGGCCTATTCTCCCAGGTAACAAGTGACAGGACAAGAGGAAACGGCCTCCAGTTGTGCCAGGGGAGGTTTAGGTAAGATATTAGGGAAAAAAGATTCACAGAAAGGGTTGTAAAGCACTGGAAGAGGCTGTCCAGGGAAGTGGTAGAGTCACTATCTCTTGAAGTGTTCAAAAAACATGTAGGTATGGCACTTGAGTCCATGGTTTAGGGGGGGGAATATGATGGTGGTGCTGGGCTGACAGTCTTGATGATCTTGAAGGTTTGTTCCAGCCTTAAAGATTCCATGATTCTACATCATTCCACTGGAAGCAAGTCATGCACCATCACTCATTCATTTGTTATCCTTGGGAAGGAAAAACTTCTCAGATTAGATATGAGTTTGATAATCTTTCGGTCCCCGGAGCCTGACTGCGGCCCACGATAAGCCTTAAATAGGCAATGGGAAATTCCAGCTGCACAGGGGAAACACAGCAAGCCCAAAGACAGCACCCCACCCACCACCTCCACACAGCAGGAGTGATGGGACTGGAGCACAGGGAAGAGGGGGAGCAGGGACAGAGTACACAGAACTCCAGTGCAGGGCAGATAAGGCCGAGTTCAGAGAACTCCAACAGCTATAAAGTCAGCTAAAGCAAACAAACATGAAAACCAGACCAGCCACCCACACCAGTGCACCTGAAGGGAAGGATCCCAGTCCAGGACTCAGCTGTCAGCATAGCACATTTCGCAGCCTGAAGCTCCAGGCAGTCCCCCAAGGAAGCAGAGAGCACTTCTTCCTTGAGCCACACGGGTGGATCACACCGTGGTTAACTACAGAAACACTCCCTTGCCACTGCCCACAAATTTTCAGAAGATTGCTTTCAAATTAGGGTAATTTCAAAAGCTAAAACCCTAAAAGAGAAAGCCACTGTCATTTTTTACTATATATCAGCATGCATCCCCCTCCAAGATCTCTTAAATACGCCTCCTTGAACTAATTATAGGACAGGCCTGTGGATGATGCTTTGTACTGTTTACAGGTTGCTTTCAGATAAGAACAGAAGTAATCACCCAGTTTCGGTATCAGATTGTCACATCATAAAAACTTTCTCTAAGAAACCAGGCTGTGATTTCCTCTTGCAAGCTCATTCATTAGCTCTCTATTAGCCAGTAGCTTTTACCTGAAGGTAAAAGGACTGCATGATTGCATCAGTGGAGAGCATTTAAAGAAATGACAGAAAGTCGCCTTGATGTGGGTAAGGAAAAGTGACACTTCGTTGCTCAGTCATGGAAAAAGGTGCCTCCCCCAGCCTCCTACAAGCATCAGTAACAACAGCCAGCTTGCATAAAACTGTTTTCAAAAGCTAAAGGCATACAAGAGAGCAAGGGGAAAAAGAAAAACCCATACTTGGAGAAACTAGCAGTGACTAAGCTAGCAAGCCTTGCCAGGTGCATAACAAGAGGCTTCCATCTTGGCAGCGGCCTTTATTCATCTGTTAGGTGATTTTGGCTAGTCCTCTTGGAATTACTTGTGCTTTCTCCCCCAGGAGTCTGCTCCAACTTGTATCACCATTCATTCAGCGCCCATCTGCATTACCCACATTACTCAGCCAGTGCTGAATGTTGGCAAATGGAGTGGAAGAGCTGGCAAGCAAATCAGTTCCTTCAGCAGGACATACAAATTGTCATGCCCACTTCATTCACAGCAGCTTTCAAACCAGCAGCACACTCTGTGGTCACCACACAGAGCAAACTCCACTGTGCTCAGCATCCCCTCCCTGCCCTGCATCACCCCATCAGACCATAAAACCTTCTCAATCCTTCTCTGGACTTTCAATTCCCAGGTACTTTCTGATCTGTATCCCAAACTGATCACTCTTTCAGCTGTAGCATTCAGACCCTTTCTCCCCCATCTCTCCTGCACTGGAAAGAGATAACCTAAATCAGTTTGCTTTGGGACACAAAGCCCTGCTATTCTACAGGCACTGGGAGCATTTGATCACTTGCCCCACTGGATTAATTTAATTTTATTGCAGGTTGAGCTAACATGCTCAATAAATGGCCTTACACATATGACATGGAAGGGGGATGACAGATTTCCAAGAAGACCATAATTGTACAATTTAATCATATGCTTTAAATTAATGCATTAAGAACGTCAGGTAGGGTAGTGTGTTAAATGGTTATTAATTAGCATTTTAATTCTTCAGGAAGTGATTATTCATCGCAAAGCCTTACTCAGTTAACTATTTTAATCTCTGAACAAGTCCTAAATAGTTCCTTTGTCTGATTAAAACGGACAACAAATGGGTCACCTTTTAAAATTTGAAAAAAAATTACAAAAAAGAAAATGTTTCCTAAACTCCTAACCTAGCACTTAAAGAAAAAAGTGAAATAATAGAAACTGTGTTTCTATTCTGATTCACACAGTTCATGAAACATCTTACACCATCTGAACAGACAGGAACAGATCTCCCCTTCATGGTACCAAGGGCAATCCTTCTGTGGGCTCAGTGTGAACACTTTTGTTCCAAGCAGAGTCTGCTTAAACAAGAAAGAAGTGTTATCTCAACTAAACAGCACTGAATTAACCTAAATTAAGGGTCAGGTCCTCCAGCTAGACCCATCGGAAGCATTCCTGTGGTTAGACACTGCTTCCTAAAGCAAGACCTGCCTTGCTCTTTCTTTATGCACAAGCTTAAATTTCAGTAGGGAAGTAACAACAGCACGTGGAGGGCAAGAGAGCTCAGCATTCACATGCAATTTGATATTTCAACTCTGATCCCACTTGCTCCCCGATCCAAAACTTTTGAAGAAGTGTCTGTGAGAACCAAAAACCCCACAGGGACTCTGTGGGAATAAACCAGCCCACACCAGTGACACAAAGAAACCAGCTGGGCTGGAACAACCACCTTCGTGTTCTTCTCGAGTCAGAATCGAAACAGTTAGAAAACGACTGACCCTTCAGAAGAACAACCTCACTTTTAGGAGTTCAGACTTCTTCAGGAGGAATTTCTTCCTGGAAAGGGTTGTTGATAAGGTGGTAATTGGTCAAAGTTTGGACTCAGTCTTAGGGCTCTTTTCCAACCTAAATGATTCTATGATTCCGTGATAAAAGTGGTCATCAGTGCCTGAATTCCATTTACAAAAGGTAGGCAGGAAGGAAACACATATGGAATAAGGTCACTTTCCATAAATTTTTACCCTAGCTTGAAACAATTACCTCCTCTAAGGAGGAGAGTCAACTACAGGAGTTCATAGAAAACACCGAGGACACACTGCTTTTAATGTCAAAGAAGCCAAAGATGGCAGGTGGCTTGCACTGAGTATCAGAAAGGGGCTGCTAAATGAAGCATAACCAGGGCTTGGCCACAATGACAGAGGGAGGAACACAAAAATCCAGGTCTTGGGTCTTGCTTACCCCAGGAAGCCCCTTTGCAACAGGCAGGAGAACAGCCCCAGCACCTTCCCCACACAGAGCTTCCTCAGTGGGAAGAGAACCTTGCCTAAACCACTGCTTCCACCATCAGCATTATCCTGGAGCACACATGGAGGAACACCCACTCATATTTGTACTCCTTAAGCTATGAGATGCTCTGAGGATGGCAAGAGACAGCCCAAACCCCACGTTCCTCTCCCTGCTTCTGCGCCTGTTGCATTTGGACTTTTTCCCTGAGACAGTACCTGTTTAAATCTCCCTCAGATAAGCTCTTTTAAGCATCATTTTCCTTATAGGCTTATTATTTTTGCTGGTAGATATGCAGCTTCAGTTGGTATTTGGTAGTTCGTGGGATGGCATCTACACCTCCTGATAAATACAAGACCCATCAGGTTTCATCACCTTCTTTGATCTCAGTTGGCTACAGAACAAGGATCCCTTCACCGGATTGAAAGCTCCAGGCTAGTCAGGGCATGGCTTGTGAGTCACATCCATCCTGCAGAGGAAAATACACTTTCTGTATTGCAAGAGTGCATTCAGAATGCAGACACTCAGCCAGTGTGTATACACAGGGTGTACATAATAATACACCGTGTTTTACACACACAGGGTGAGAGAAAACAGACTGAACCACAGCAAATGAAGTACAAGCAAAATACCCATTTTCTCTTATAAGAAGTGCTTATAATAATATAAATTAAGAGCCTTTCACTCTTTTGCAGAGACACAACCAGCAGCTGAAGTGCCTGGTGAAGCTCCCAACAGGGACGGATTCCCAGGGGCTGGGAAGGTACAAAAATGAAAGGGTAAGTTATGCTTTATTTTGTGCTGCAAAACAGCTGAAGTTTGGGAGCAAAGAAATTTCATTTAATCGCCAACAGAAAATAATCCCAAGAGCAAACTGTGACTGTATGCAATTAACTTTGCACGAGAATGCAAGCCAGGGGTCTGGTGTTTGCAACTGAAGCCCCATCCCATTACAACCACTGAGAAACCTCAGGAAGGCGATAAAACCCACACCAAGACTAGATGACAACATAAGGCAGAGTTTCTAATCCATCCACCTTCATATCCAAATTATCTTCACAGATTAAGGAGTTGGGAAAAGCAGGATAAATTACACCAGAGAAAAGGTCTTTGATCTTTGCTCTAGCATTCTAACAAAGCATTTGACCTTTCTCTCTCTCTTTCTCATTAGGGAGACTGCATTCTGGATGGTTGCCTGCTTGCTGCTTGTGTCTCTATCCAGAGGTAAATAAATTATAATACACACCTAGGAATTTGCAGAAGTATTTATAAGTGAATACACAAACTGCCAACAGAATCTTGGAGCAAAACAAAACAAATGCATGCATTGCTTTGCATACATTTCATCACAGTCCAAGGTTTGCAAGTATAGGTCATAACCTTCAGCTAAATCTCTGTACCCAAAAGAAGTGGTTTCCAAGTTAAGATGTTTCAGACCCACAAACTTTTACCTGTAGAGTTTATCCTGCCATATCCTTAAAAGCGCTCTGCCATTTCCATAATATTAAGCATGACTTGGAATCTCGTCCTTTACAACCCGCAAGTGCCTTGGATCTGGTTTTGTATCTAAACTCATTAAGATACCAAGCTCTCTACAGGCATAGCCAGGTAAGCAAAAGGACTGGAGCCCAGCAGCAAACTCTCCCTAAATCTTTGCACATGCTCTGCCAAGTTCTTTCGGAGTTGGGTTTCTGACATCATGTGGAATAGATATAATCTTCCCCAAGAAAGAGACACAATAGTATGGGGTGGGGAGAGAGTTTTATACAAGGTGCAAGGGTAACTCTCTGCAATTTCTTTATCTGGGGTTTAAATTCAGCAGCAGTAAGAGCTCTGTGTGTGGTCAAGACTCCTGTTTGCTCAGAAGTGCCTCACGCTCACCAGATGCTGCAGTGGTTGAGGAGGTTACACTTCACCTGGAACTAGTCTCCCCTTCTCTTCTGGAAGCACAACTGACTTTTAGCAAAACCTCTCATGAGTCTCCACACAGAAGTGTGAAAAGTCTATTGCCACTCAAGATGTGATCTTTTGGTAGTCAAGTGCACCTGAAAACACACAGAGTACCTAAGTGACTGCCCTTTTAACTCCTTCCCTGCCACCTCCACCCCCCCAAAAAAGCAAGGGAATTCAAGTTCAGTGTTTCTGAGCAAGAAACTGTGATTGCAAAGCCCCCTACCCTCCTCAAAATACTTTTTCACGCAGGCAAGATAGTGGCATCCGAGATTCCTCTGGTAGAAGCAATATACAACTAACAAACAAAAATTATTAACCTAAGTCACCTTCAGGGAGAAAAAGAGAGTGGAATAAAAACCCCCAGTCTTTGTGAGCTTCCTTGCACCACACCTTGGATGCTGAAGCAGCCATGTTTTCTCATCATAGGTATCTTACAAACTGGTTAAATTGGCACATTCAACTTCACCTTGACAGCTTTAAACACTTGGGCAATATTTGAAACACATAATTAAAAAAAAATAAACTCATCTCACTTGGCATTCAAGTCTTAAAACTGCAAGTGGGAGCTGCATGCCAGCATTCATTTGTTCCACAATAGAGACCTGCACCTTCCACACGCAAAGCTTACCCAGCAGGTCAGATGAGCACCTCTCATCCTGCTTCATTCACTGCTCATCCAGCTGCCACCACCTCCACTGCACGGTTGCTTCAGACTTCTGGCCAGGAGGCTCCCATTTCCACATCTCCTGGTACATCAACAGCCTCAATAGGAAGACTAACACAACATCACCAGCTTTCTGCATGACTTCATCCTTCTCCTCAAGACTGGCTTCCATAAGGACATTTATTTGACTTGTACCCACAAGTCCCTTCTCCCCATCTACAAAAGACCTTGTGCAGCTGCAGGCTCGTTAAAGAACTCATTACAGCAGATTTCAATCACCTGCTTTTGCCTCTGCAAATTTCAGCAGTGCCTCCTTTTTTTTTTGGCTCCTGCTGGCCTGGTTTTACCAGCTGAAAGCAGTGTAGGGTAGGGTGGGGGTTTGAAGAGTCATCACAAGTGTTACAGGGTTTGTACAGAGGAAAGGAATGGTTATGCTAAGCTCATATGCAATGTACTGCTGTCCTCCAGCTTCAGAAAAAGAATAAAAAGCAAGTAGATACACTTCCAAAACCAGTATGAAATTTAGAAGCATCCACAATCAGGAGGTAGGATCCATGCTCTTTCTCCCTCTTTTGCTCATTAAGAAAATGCTCACTGTCCATTTTTCTGAACAGAACTACAAGTTCTGCTCGTGTAAGGACCACCTTTTCTTCATCCATGTGCAATAACACACGTTGCAAGCACTCTCTCCCCTAAAGGCATCCTGTGGAAAGGATTTTTTTCCCACTGCAAGGCACGGTTGCAGGTTGATTCTTCCATTGCTTCCAAAACACCTGCAGCAGCCCCAGGCACACTCATCTCCCACTGTGGTTACCTAACCATGGTCAGCCAGAACCACAAGCTGCTTTCAGACATGGCCTTGCCTCAGGGTGACTCTCCTTACACCAACAACCAGAAATTGCACTGGGGATATGTGTTTTTTTTCAGCTAAAACTTAAATTGTTGGGCAAAGCTGGACTGGGATTTTTCAGCTGAAAAATCTGAAAACCAAAGGGAAGCAAATGCTTGGTGATAGAGCTTTAATCAAAGACAGCTAGCTCTGAGGTTCAGCTTTCTCCATTACACTTTTCCTTCTGCTTTTATGTCTGTCTGAATGGACACAGTGTGACACCAAAAAAGCCTCAAAACAGACACTGACTGATACAGAAACAGAGGCCTGAGCATGTGACGAGCTGAGCCCTGGCTGATGAGCCACTGACTTCAAAGGGAAACTGGGACTCTTTTTGGTCTTGAGCCTAATATATGCAGAAAGCTGATGCAAGCCTAGAACACAGGAATGACCACACTGCAACCAAGAATATTTGTTTCAATATTGAGTCTAATTACTTACCCCTTATGCTTCACACAACTTTGGCCATGAAAACAGATTGAGTTGTCTCACAGTGAACTTTAGCTTTTCTTCTTGGCACAATCACAGACTCACACTGCTTTTGTTCTGCTCCCTGCTGGGGATAACTTTTCCATCCAAATTAATTCATCTGCATTTTAGTTTAACATAGTTAGGTTTGGTCAAGAAGTTAATTTAAGCCCATACTCTGTGCTGAAAATACTTAGCTGTCTATGCTTTATAAATACGTAGAAACCTTCTTCCATAGCCCAGTCTTCCCCCCAAAAATATAGCACTACAATGTGTGGCAGGAATTGTGGCAGGCTCACCCACTTGTATAAGTTTTGTACTAAGTTTTAGTATGCTTTTAACTAACTTGGAAGAATTTATAATAATAATTGGCATCAGATTTATTAAATGAACAGTGTGTGTAAGTGATGTGCAGATAAAGTGGAAATGGCAGACCCTTCTTTCTGGGCTACTGGAGAATAATGCCAGACATGAGAGACCACAGGACAAGTATAAGCAAGAGTATACCAGGCCAGATCTGCAGAAAAAAAGCCCTGTTCTGTCAGACCCCCTGCAAGATGTCACAGGAGAAGGGAGATGGGGTCCTCTAGCACATTCTTTGCAAGCTGGGAGTCGTGATCTGAAAGCCAAGCAATGGGAGCTGGGGGAGACCAAACCCATCCAGGAGTTCTCTCCTGCTGGTCTAGCACTCACTTTTCACACTTCTCCTTTTATTTCAGCCAGACTTCCTACAAAGCCAGGACTTTTTAAATCATGTGTGCCCATCTTCACTTCCCTGGGTCACCTTTTCCTCTTGTGAGCTGACCTGTTGAAGTCAAATCAGACATCTTGATCTCTAGACTAAGATCTCCAGAAGCTGGGAGAAAAATCACCAGCTAAGGAGATGAGTGGAAACAAGTTGAAGCAGAAACCACACTGCCAAAGTGAAGGCAATTGCATATAGGAACATCTGTCCTGCTGCACAGCTGGCTGGGCACTCAATCCTGGTGTGTGTGGACTCCTGCCTGGCTGGGAGCAGAAGAAATGGGAGGAAGAGTGGCAATAATCATGTGATGAAGCCAAATTATAGGAAACCTGTTGTCCCTATGCCTGCTGCACACTGATGAAGTTGTCTGCTTTTCATTCCAGGTCAACAAGAAACACGCTGTGCATTTGTTGGAGAAACTGTTGTTTTGCCTTGCACCACCAGCCCTCCTGGAGAGCTGATCTTCTCCAAGTCAATGCTCTACTGGCAGATCGACAAGAAGATAGTGCACTTTTTTCAAAAAGGGCAGGATTACCTGCAGCCCCAGGACAAACATTTCCAAGGCAGAACCAGCCTTTTTCTGGACCAGATGAAGCACGGCAACCTCTCCTTAAAGATCTCCGATGTCCAGTTACAGGACAATGCTGAGTATACCTGCATCTACAAACAGGATGAGAATCATCAAACAAAGAAATCATATATTAAACTCAGTGTCTCAGGTAAGACTTCTTTTGTTTTTAGTTCGGCCATGTACGGCCACTGACTGGGATGACTTCAATTTTTTGAAGCAATTTTTCCTTCATTCTGTTCATTCTGTTCCGTTCTGTTCCTTGCTTTTGTGGGAAGAACACGTGAGAAAGAAAGAAAAAAAATAAAAAAGCCTCTTTTTCAAGGTTCAGCCCAGCATATCCACGGAAGCAGCAGGACTCCTAAAAGCAAACCACGTGCCTCTTCCCCCTCCCTTTCACAGGAGACATTATGAATTCTGAGGTCTCCGCAGATTTAAGCATTTGGTTGTTTGTTGATTTGTACTGTCAAAGTCCAGGCCAGAGACCCTTTCAGAAAAAAGACAGCCAGTTGCTAGTTTCCTTTTCCCTTGCAGCTGGAAGATCTGGGTCTGGTGAAAAGACTGGACACAAGAATTATTATTTTTCTCCCTTAGGAAAATGAGTGAGACCATAATACACGCTTGAACAATGCCAAAAAAAAAAGGGTATGCACATCAAAACAAATTATACCTTTTTATGGTGTCTCACTTGAATAAACCAGCTGGAAACTTGCATTATGGTCAACCATATAAATGTAATTCTGCTTAAAATAGAAAAAAAATTGTTTTCAAGTAATAGAAACCCTCTAATATCTTTCTTTTAATGCTCATCATTTTAAAGGAAAAAAAAGGGTTTTTAAAATGTGAAGTGAAATGCTTTTGTACAGGAAATTTCAAAGTGAAATATTTTGCAGTTTTCAAAATGAAAAAAAAAAAGTGTTTTGGACACGCATAATCTAAATATTTCCATCACCTAATTTTTGGGAGTAGTAAGGTGTCTCTGATTTAATTCTGTGATCCTACCTAAACTCTCAGTTTGTTTGACAGATGTATTCTTAATCAGGAAAAAAAACCTAAACACCAGCCCTTAGATCAATTATCAGTACACTTTTTCTGTTCTAGGGTCAAACAATTAACTTTTATTCTTGGTTTGTTTTTTTTTTTCCAGTCCCACGTCCAACTGAGAAGACACCTTTTTCTTCTGGTAAGGCAACACTCCGTAATTTACTAAGTGTCTGAGTGATTATCCAGTTATTTAGTTTGAATTTGCAAGATTGGTAAGATCTGCTGAATGGAGAAAGTCCAATAAACTTACGGTGCTTGTTCTCTCTTACTAAGTCTGGCAAAATGCAGCTGTCCCAGACAGGGGAAAGTATCTCCACCACTAAGACAGACTTAGACTGCAGGAAGAAGAATCCTGAAGTGCCAGCAGTCACTAATCCATAAAGCTACAATCACAGCATGGGCATCCAAAAAATCAGTAAAAAACAAGTAAAGTGGAAGCCTCTTTGTTCTGGGAGTTAAGGGCCTTGTAAACTACCCTGTTGTGAGTGAATCCCAGAAGCATCAGGGTTGGAGGAGACTCTCAAGATCATCCACCACAATCACCCCTAAACTCTGTCCCTGAGTGCCATGTCCACATTCATCCTCCCGAACACTTCCAGAGATGGTGACTCTACCACCTCCCTGGGCAACCTCTTCCAATGTATAATCACTCTTTCAGTGGCATTTTTTCCCTATCTAGTCTGAACCTCCCTTGACACAACTTAAGGCCATTTCCTCTCGCCCTTTCACTTGAGGCATGGCAGAAGAGACTAACCCCCACCTCACTACAACCTCTTTTCAGGTAGTTGTAGAGTTGAGCTACCAGATCAAGAGATTTGAGGGATCCTTTTGGTAATAAATATTCAAAAACCAGATAATTAATAACTCCACATAAGTTCTTCTAGGAAATTAAGGTAGATTTCATCCAAAGGCAATTCTGAAATAGAGTGCAGATGCTCATACATAGGTTTAATGGTTACAGAGAGGTAACTACACCAAGGTCACTTGTAGACACTTCTGGAGTGAATGCAATACAGAAGGGATGTCCAGCTTGTACACACCATCATCAGTAAGTTCTCCCTTAAAATCCTTCTTACAAGCCAAATTATTTTTATTAGCTCTACAAATTGGTGCCAAAGCTGAAACAATTTGTCATATAAAATCAATTGCTGCAATTTGTATCTCAGTGCAGCTGAAAGATATGGTCCTTTACATATGACAGTAATTTTATTGCAGTTAACCTGATAAGTTCAGCCACAATATGACATTACAGACACATTAGGCCACAATAAACTCAAACAGAAACTAAGGAAGAGAAATGTAACAGTATTTTGTCTCATGACCACACAGAAGGAAAAAACCCTACAGTTCTGTACTTCATGAGTATAAAACAACTTGAAAAATTACAGGAAATATCCTTTTTTTCAGACCTAAGTACTCTAACTGGTATAAAGGTCTTTAAAAAACATGAAGTTAAATTCTAGATGGTATCATATATCTCCAGCAGTACCGCACAACATTACAACGTTATGAACCCAAACAGAACAGGAACTGTAATATCTCTTGCTGTTGCCTCTCACAAAACAATAATAAATTATCAAGGGTCAAACTTTTTAATGAATAGCAATGGAAAATCCTGAAAACCAAAAGATAAGGAGGCTGTATTTAATGTTCTATGTATGTTTGACTCAGCCAAAAGCTTCCTGACAACTTTACCCTGTTACAAACTATTTCCTATGAAAAAGTATTTTCACTGAGGAGAACAAAAAGTATTGGGACAAAGGGGAAATGTTTCATCTTGCTATAGGAGTACAAACTGAATCACACACTTTTGACACTGGATGGTTCTTGTACTGCTGGATTTTGAGGGACCTGGGGAAGAGGACAGAACAAAATCCTAACCCTCTAAATATAATTTTTTACAAAAGGGAAAAAATATTTCCTGTTGTCAACACCTTTTAAAGAAAATCATCCACATCTCCCTTTTTTCTATTTCTTTTTCCTTTTCTTTTTCTTTTCAGCAATTTCTTAAGAAAGGGAGGAGCAGAATCTGTTTTTTATTAGTTGTTATTTTGGAAGGGACTTAGAAAAGTCAAATGACCTGCTGAGAACAAAGGCATTGTATGCAAACAGTTTTCACTAGTTCTCATTGACACTTCACAGTCAACCAGAGCAGCAGATATTATTTTTTTATATAAAACAGAAACAGCTTTGTTTCACTTGGCTACATTGATTGGCTTGATTGATTTGTTTCACTTTGGCTACATTTCCCCTTGTTTGCTGGATTGATTATTTTTTCTAGCTATTTTTAAGAGCAGAATTGTATTGTCACTCTGCACGTCTTGCAAGATTCTCTCTGGGCCAATAAAACTTGTTTAACACTTTTTATGGGAAAAATGAAAGGGTCTTGGCCTGGAAGAGGGCACAAGAGGCCAGGAGACATGCTATAATCCTAATTTCAAAGTGTTACTGAGGACTACCTGATGTTTATTTGCTCTCTACACTTTAATATCAGATACTTCTTCTAGGAAGAGAAGGGGGAAGCACCTCAGCTAGTGATGAGTTAACTACAATGAGACACTGAAAGGTGATACCACAGCAATAGGAACAGCCCTCAGGCTGCTGATATAAAAAACAATGTACAGCCTGATCTTTCCAGAAAAGCACTTAGACCTCAACACTTAAAGGAAAAATGTCTCTTCTGTTTAAATCAGGGGTTCAAACTCCCTTTTTACTGGTGAACTACACCCAGCACAGGTTGCAGGTTCCACCTGTGCCAAGGGTAATTTGTCCACTTGTGGGTTACATACAGTGATACACAGTCTTGCTGCCACCTAAGCATCTGCAGCCTAGACCTTTTAATACTTATTACCATTATTTATGGACTCTTAATTACAATGTCTACCTCAGCACCCAAGAAGGAAGAAGGATAATGTATTTTCATCCTAGAATCATAGAATGGTTTGGGTTGGAAGGGATCTTAAAGATCACCCAGTTCCAACTCCCCTGCCATGGGCAGGGACACCTCCCTCTAGGCAGCTGGCTGGTTGTTGTTCTTTTACCAGGATTTTAAACAATTCTTAGTCATCCAGGAAATTAAGTTGCATTCCTTGTCGCTTTCTGCGCCTTTTCTATGACAGTGAAAAAATTATTTGTCACAGTGCCTTGAGACTGGCTTTTCTGGGTGGTGTGCACACACACAAAAAGGGAATTTTGAAAATGGGCCAAAATCCATATCAGTTTTACAAACACCCTTCCATCAATGCATTCATGTAAAAATGTATCACACAAACTTTAAATACACTTTTTTCAAGTCACCACTTAACGTGCCAACTTTCTCTTTTTTTTTTTTTAATTTTTCAGGACAGAGTCAGATTCCCTCCAGAAGCCCTCCTCAAGCACCGTGTCTGGCTGTGCTTTCCCTCTCTCTCCACCTCCTGATCACACTGGGGGTTTGGCACTTGTAACCGGGGAAGGCATCCTTGTTTTTGGGGAGTTCTCCTCTCCAAGGGACCTCACTGGGCAGAACAGGCCTGTAGGTTCCAGAGCCATGTGACAGAAATACCAGTAGCTGAAAACAGAGGAAGCACTGGGTGTTTATGTCCCACGTTTGGTTCCAAAAAAACCCCAAAGGCAGCAAAACTCTGAGGTGGCAAACCCGCTTTTCCATTTGGTTCTCGGAGTCCGGTTTCAGTGCTGCCAGTGTGAACACTTTAATTTGGATTGTGTGGGTTTGCCTTAATGACAGGATAAAAGACTCACAAAACTGCAGGGTCACATTATAACTGACCCTAGTGAGAGGTTTTGCTTAAGATCTCACCTGCTGTCCTTCAGAGAGAGCTGAATGGAGGAGCAGGCGTAATCACCCTCTGTGTCAGACAAAAACTGGAAGTTGGAAGGCCCTCCCATTTTGTGAAACAAAGAAGGAAAACCTTGTGAAACTGCAGCCTGTGGAACTTTAGCTTCTGTTTTCACTCTTAAGTGTCATGGGCTATCAGTAAGAACATTTTTTTTTCCACAAGAAATACAGTATTTCTTCAGTGGAAGGGTGAAGCTGACCGAGAAAGAGGATGAAAGCTCATAGAACACCTACACAGAGGAAGGAAGTGATGTATTACTACGAAGTCCACTTCTAAATCAGCCAAAAAGCTTTAGAAGGCCGAATTCAGCATTTTCTCTTTTTTTTTTTTTGTCATGAAGCACTGCTCACAAATGTGAGCATCACGGAAAAGCTGGACACTTAAGGTAAAACTGTGCAATAAGAAATTGTTACTGTGACAATGTAGCTTCGTTAAAAACAGCACCTTTGAAAGGGGGGAAAAAAGTATTTAAAACCTCATCAGAGTCATTGTAACTGACACCTATGCGAACTAAATAGGTTGACTTCTGCAAATGTTCAATTCAGGTAGCGTAGATAGTCCTGTGTAAAACTTAGGTTGGAAGGATCCTGCTACAAACAGTGTCAAGAAAGTGCAGAAGTTTTGTTTCGGACCAGAACTGCAACTATTCTGTTTCACAGCCAAAAAGCACGCAGAGGACAGAACTACTCCCCTGGGCTGGTGATCAGCAGTGAGTGCAACGCTCCCCTCCCGGCTGAGCCCTCGAGCAGGGGAAGTGATTCATAAGGACTCGCATGAAGTCATTTTGATTTGGAACAGTTGCACCTTTTTCTTTCAAAGGAAAGAGAGGAAGGGAACAGAATAAAACAGAAATTAAAATGTTACCTATGGAGGTAAAAGGAATGGTTACCTTTGACTTTTTTTAATAAAGGGCTCTTTCCCTGTGGCGGGGAAGAGAGACCCATCCCACGCCCGCTGTCACTGCTGTGAAGCTCAGCAGGTACTTGGCTACCTGGGTACAGAGCAGTGCAACAGCTGGGGTTCCCCTTCACAGAAGGATTTGAATGTAAGAATTGTACACTCTGTGATTGTCTTTTTGTGCCTTACCCTCCAAACTTTTGTCTCAGATTTCATGTATTTTTCAAAACGAAATTTGATTAAAAATAAAAGCCTAAAGAAAACAAAAAACCTTGATCAGAGCAATCGTTTGGTCTACAAGTTATTTATTTGTATTGCAGTTGCTCCTACAATCAGCAAGGCTCCTGTGTGATCAGAATGTCCAAGAAGTGATATCTGTGTAGATCTGTTGGTCCGAAAATTCTGGACTGCCTGCCCTCATCTCAAGGACTATATGACTTCTAAAAATCTAGTAGCCACTTAAGCAGCCCCCCACTTTACAAAAGGTGTAGAATCACGGAATTGTTTAGGTTGGAAAAGATCCCTAAATGTCATCAAGTCCAACCATTAACCCAGCACTGCCAAGGCCACCACTACATCATGTCCCAGGCGTCGCATATACACATCTTTTAAATACCTGCAGGGATGGGGACTCCACCACTTTGAGCAGTATGTTCAAATCTCTGACTACTCTTTCCACGAGAATTTATTCTCAGTTTCTACTCTAAACTTCACCTCCCCTGGTGCAATTTGAGGCTGTTTTCTTTCATCTTGTGGCTTGTTGCCCAGGAGAAGAGACCACCCCCCAACTGGCTAAAACCTCCTTTCAGGTGATTGTAGAGAGTGATAAGGTCTCCCCTGAGCCTCCTTTTCTCCAGGTTATCACCACCAGTTCCCGTCAGCTGGTCCTCATAAAAACATGTGCTCCAGATCCTTTGCCAGCTCCTTTGTTCTTCTAAAGGAAGGTTTGTTTTCTTCTAAAGGAAGGTCTGCTCTTCAGTGGAAGGCCTTTGGGGTGCTGGCCTCGAGGTCCCAAAGGACATGGGGCTGTGCCTGCCCTTGGTGGCCATGCACTGGACTGGACAGCTGGGAATGGCAGTGGGATGAAATTACTGATGAAGTTATTCATGTGCAAAGGAACATCCTTTTTTTTTCTTCTATGTTAATGAAAGAAATGATGGAAACCAATCCTCCAGCACGCACTCAGTGATTAATTGGTCTGCAAAACTGGTGCAATGAGTGCAGAAAGCTGCCTGGTTATGTCTGCTCAGTTAAAGAATCTCAGCATTTTGATGCCAGCTGCGTTTGGAGAGACAGGCCCTCACATGTGTCCAGGCATGGCTCTGATGGTCCATCAGGCAGAGAGACTAATGACAAATTCCCCTGCCAGCAGTGCCTCCTGTCGAGAGGTTGGCAGGAAAATACAGTCTGTCAGGAGAAAGGACTTCAAACCATATCTAATTTATCAGCTAAAGCCTGTGTTTTGAGTCACACTTGAAAACAAAATAGGAGCCAATGCATCTTAAGACCACACTTCCCTCTTTGCAAAGGGCCCCACGAGGCAAAAGGATGTTGAAAAAGCACATCCTGAAATAATTTGGTTTAGCTGTACTAATTGCATTCCCATACAGTGCTGTATCTAGCAAGAATCCAGACTGGAATTACAAAATCCTTTGATCATTGCACTGACTGCCACATCAAAAAAGACAGGTCACATCTTATTAGCCATTGCAGTTGGATATTTTTTCGGACATGGAGGTGTAACTTGGTCATCTGCTTCCTTTCCCCCTCTCCTCTCTCTTCTCCTTTGCCTTTACCCTTCCCATTTTCCTTAAACCTTTCCCTTAACCTTTCTTTTCTAAACTATGGCCAGATCTCATCTCAGGGGTCTTCCAGTCACAGTCTGCAGAAGACATCTAAAACCTCTCCCTCCAGTTCCTTCCTCCCCACACCAGTCACACAGCTCTGTCTTTCACCTCTTTTAGACTGACAGGCACTGTGTGTGTGCTAACTTTGCCTTTACTAATTACATACTAAGAATAGCATTTTTCTCCACTTTCACAGGGAATTAAAAAGGTGTTTCCATATTTTTTGAGGAAGGAAAGACCTTTGACAAGAGTCACAAATGAAAATTGCAACAAAATAATTTAAATTCAACTAATAAATAGGCATGAAGCACGTTTGCACAGGGGTTCACATTTATAAATATTCAAAAGCAAATGGTAAAAGACCCATTTCTTGGCCAAAGCAAATAAGTTCAGGTCCAAAACCACTTTGCAGGACACATAGCACAAAGGTTACAAGTGGTACCAGGATTTTATTGCATTTTTCTCAGTCTGTTTCAGAGCAGATGCTCACAAGCATTCCCATGGGATGCACAAGTAGCCAGGAACAGGGTGACGCAATCCCCACTTCAGCCTGAAAAAACATCACTTGAAGCCTGACTAAGGAAAGGCAGAGCCAAAGAAAGTCACAAATCCCTTGTGATGTGGGGAGCCAGATGCAGGATTATCATTATTATTATTATTATTATTATTATTATTATTGAAAAAATATAAAACTTTGCCAGAAGCAGGAAAGCAGGAAACTGATTGATGCACAAAGATCTCCCCAAGAATGTACTGAAAAATTTTCAGAATGTGATCTTTCTCTCTTTTGGCATTCAAAAAAAAACCAACCTCCCAAAAAACCAACCAAAAAACAAACCCAGAATATTCCCACATCTATGGGGTTTTTTTTCCCCTTTTTTTTTTTCCTTCTAAATTCCTTTTTTTGTTTCAGCCTTTGAGAAGAAAGGGTTATCATCAATGCCACACATCACTAAGCATGATACCCTCAGAGTATGGCACAAAAAGGCTGAGCAGTTCCTGTCTCCTGAAGAGCAAGAATTTTAAGAATGAGGATCTGAATTTTAAGAAGAGGAAGGGGAGGAGGAGAAGGAGGTGCGTGGTATTTTCCATATTATTACACTTCCTGATGCCAATCCCTTTTGCCCTCCAAAAATTGCTCTGCTGTGCTTCTTGGCCAGAGATGGGAAAGAGAAACTGAGCCATGGCACAGGTGGTGACCTGGAGGTGCAAGAGCGGCAGGTAAGAAATAAGCTGCAAGAGCACAGAGTAGGCCTGACAGAGGCTGTGCTCAGTGATACAGAGGACAGAAATAACACATTTATTTCATTGTTGTATCACCCATCTGTTTTTAAATATAATTATTGCTGTGATTTCTGTGTTCTGCTTTGTGCTGTATGAGCACCTCCACTCACAAGTGTGAGCTGTGAGACTACAGAAGGGCCTGGATGACCTCTAGATGATGTTTACAACCCTACTGTTTATCACTCAGATTTGCAGCAGCACTTGGGATGTTTAAACATCCCAGCTTTTTATATTTTCCCAGAGCTGTAGTTAAAGCCATTCCCAGGGCTTATGTATGACTGTCTTTCAGATTTCCCGGGAAAAGTTCTGAATGACTGGCAGAGCTTGACTTGTCCCTTCCTTGTCTGGGTGATGACACAGCAAGTCTTGAAAGTTCATTCAATGTGCAGAACATGGGCAGCACATACTTCTTGTGCTTTTTTCCAATTTCATTGTGAACAAGAGGGGCAGCTTCGAAAACTAATGAGTACAATAACAGTTCACATGTTTAAGGAGGAGGAATCTCCACTTCTCTCACTTCTAGTACCTTGGTGGCCCACACCTACGTATTCCATATGGCAAGAGCATCAGGCTGATAATCTGCTACAGTAAAGACATTTTTAAGATGTCCTTGAACAGTATTCTTGCCAAAGAATGGCTGCAAAATTGAGCTCATTTTTTTCATGTTTGACAGGGACACTGGTAAGAGACAAAAAGGAGTTAGTTTGCTCATCTTGTACTTTATCTAAGTTTACAGTTAGGCCCAGTTAACTGGTTAGTGCTTTCCTCTGTGGACTACCTGTCATTCAGTATGATGTAGGAGAAATGGCTCATGTAGAACATCAGCAAGGAATAAGTGTGGATATATTTGATACAGAATCATAGAATGTTAAGGGTTGGAAGGGATCTTAAAGATCACCTGGTTCCAACTCCTCTGCCATGGGTAGGGACACCTCTCACTAGACCAGACTTCTCACCATTAATTCAGCTAAGCCTGAGGGCAGTCATTCCCATGGTATGACACTCAGCAGTTGAGCAGAGTACGAAAAACAAGCAAGGAAGGTGATTATTTTAAATATGCATCATGAAATCATGTGTCTCTGGGTGCTGCAATCCTTGCTGCAACTTCTGTTTCAACTTCTGAGATAGTCCAAGTTTAGCTCCTTCTCTTCCCCCCTCTCTCTCTTTCTGCAGAGCTGCTGATATCACTGAAATCACCCCAGAGAAAACAATGAAATATCAGCTCCTTAATGCTTTTGAGGGCTAAGGCTGACCCATACAACATGCAAGCTTCCCCTCAGCCACTTCAAGCCACAGGAAGGAGGAAGAAAACCAGCTCAAACAAAAGGCTCAAGCCCTGGAATGCAGGCAATGCTCAATTATTTGCAGATGGAGGATTGCCTAAGCTCCCACTGAAAAAAGAGGATGTACACATCCATAAAAGATACTGCTAGCTTGGAAACACACAGATGCTTCAGGAAACAGTGTGCTTCCTTCCAGGGGTATTTCTTGGCCTGATAAAAGTCCCTCCCTACAAACCTTGGGAATAGGTCATCTTGGCTATAACAGTGCTAGTATTTAAAAAACAAATAACAAAACAACCCCCTCCAAAGCACCCCCATTAAAACAAAACCAACAAACCAAAACAAAACCGAAACAAAGCCCACTGTGTACTTTTATGACTTTATACTACTGCTCCTCATTTTTTCAGTTATAGCTATCACAGGAAGAGTTTAGAGCTTAATCTATGTATATTTGCTGTTATACTTTCAGAAGGATGAATAAAAGGTAACTGTGCTGAAGAAATGAGTCTTACCAAGACAGCGTGACAAATGCATTCATTGCAACGAAATAGGATGTCCTATTTATTTTTGTTAAACCAGTGGGAAGCAATATTTTTTTTTATTCTCTCTGCATCCAAAATGACAAGAAAACAGTCATACAGAGCTGTCCTACTTTCCAGCTGTCATACAGCTGGAATATTGTGCCTGGGTAAGTGAAACCCTGCACAGAACACTGTTCACCAAGTGCCCTCTGCTGGCTTTTTGTTCCTCCAAAAAAGTGTCTCTATTGTAGCCACAAACCGAAGGGCAAGTCAATCCCCAACCCTTATTCTTGCTTTTATAAGAAAAAAAGCACTGCTGTCAAATTTGTGAGCACCTGCAACAGCCCACAGAGCAACATTTCATAAAACTGGGTTTCTGTGGAACCAAAAAAAAGGAGGCAAAATGGGGCAGGAAGAAACTCAGCTCCTCCCACG
>JAWWES010000001.1:110640568-110657654 GCA_035583135.1 Lophotriccus pileatus
TGGGGGCTTGGAGAAACCTCTTTCACTTCTTATTTCTGATGGCATTTAGCAGAACATATCAATCATAAACTTCTATCCACTTGGCTCGAAGCAGCAAACCCCTGACCAGCTCCAAATAACCCTTTGGAAGGAAAGGAAAGGAAAAACCCAGCTTGGCAAGCAAATGTCTCTATTAATAATTCCCAAAATGGACATGGAATTTCCCTCCAAATTTACACTGGCTGAAAGCCCAGATGAGAATACTGTATCTTCTGCTGAAGTTAGACAGCCTTCTATCAATAAAACAAAAACAAAACACCTTTAAAGATGCGTGTATCAAAGGTTTGTAGTCAGCACGTTACTGTGAAATTAGAGAGAATGAAAAAAATGAAAGGCAATTCTGCTACATGATTCTTTCTCCCTTAAAAAAACCCATTGTCTCTAAATCAGAGATATTAAATAAAGGTAAAAAGAAGGTCTACAAGGTGAGTACGTCTGAAAATAAAACTTTGCCCTTGATTTCCCCAGCCCACATTGGTTTGTCCCATCCCCACTAAAAGCCCAAGCTTCTAGCACTGGCAGCAGTGTGGGTAGCTTGCTTTTTTTAACTACCTTGAAACATGTTTCAGGCCCTGAGGAGGAGCTGGATCCTTAAGTAACTCTCCTTACAACTCACAGCCCCAGCCCTCAGTCACTGGTTTGAGGCCATCGTTTGAGAGCTGTTGTTTAGCAATGAGCTCTCAGACCACATTAAGTGAGCTCTTCAATTTGCACACTTGATATCAGCATCTGGGACAATCCAGCCTGGAAGTCACCAAGTCAGGGATGAACATGAAGGAATAGAAAGAATTACAGGCATCTTCATGGCCTGGGTGTCTGGATTCAAGGAAGAATGTCAGGGGACTGTAAAGAGGCGCCATCTGGACAATCTAACCACCAACATGCAACAGCTGGTCACTGCGTGGTAACAGCAGTGTTTTTGAAAAATCATCACTTCTCAGGGCACCTGAATCTAAGATTCAGAATCTGAGAAAGCTTTGTGCCACCACAGCTGCACTGACCATGAACTGTAGATGGGAGAAATTCATACACGTGACCCTGCTGCAGCGAGGGAGTTAACGGGAAGATTTAACCCAGAGGAAGAGCTGAGCTGAATTTAGACCACTCCTGAAGCAGAGGAAGGTACTGTTAACACAGGCAGCAGCTGTTCTCCCTCTGCCCTGCAATTCTAACACCATTTCTGGTTTGTGATACTTTATGTTACCAAATTTCTTTGAAAACTCCTGCTGATATAGGAAAGACATGCACTTTAAAAAGTTGTTACATTTTATATGAACGACATCCCATACTCTGCTAAGCCTCTGTGGATAAAATTGATACTAAAAAGATCCACTTTGTACATGAAAAACTCATCAAGTTTCTGCACTCAGTTATATATTGGCAGTGTTTTAAATTCTATTTCTTACCAACTTGACAATTTCATGAAGAATTTGATGGATAAGCAAAAAAAGTTTCAGAGAATGTCCAAAATCCACTTCACAAACCATGCCTGCTACCAGGATGACTTGATTTCTGTGTGTGATTCCTCACTGGATGTGGTGATCTGCACAGGGAATCTCTATGAAATACCCCCAGCTTTGAAAAAGAAAATCCAGATCATCTAAATCCAAACATGGGGTTTTTTTAGTGACAAAAAATTACAGGCTCCACAAGAAAAAAATGGCTCATTCCGTGAACACTGAGCAAGCTGAGCATGCCCAACACTCAAACTTCTCTCCTTCTCTTTGTCATTTCATAATGTAATTTCACAGATTATGCTGGATTCTATATGGAAAAAATCTACCAAAGAAGTGAACTGAAAAGCAGGAAAACTGCTGAAATGCACCAGTGAAACAAAAGTGAAGCGACAAGGATGACATAAAGGCAGAAATTAATTTATTTATACATCATTATTCCAGACATTCAATAACACTTCTTTGGAGAAAGCTTTATTACCCTAAAGCAGGGGAAGTTAGGATAATTTGAGGCTGCTTTTTCCATTCACTACTAGTCATACAACTGCTTTAACATGGATACTGCCCTTGAAAGTTGTGCGTCACATCAGCGGATATTTTATCCTTCATTTCAAGACCTTTTAAAACTATAATGGGCCAATGGATGAATTTTTCAAAGTGCTACTCTGGTGGCAGTTAAGGTGTGTCCTGCTGCTGACTGATACTCAGAATAGCTTTGTGAAAACAGGATTCTTTGAAATGGAAAAAAAATATATAATCTTTTAATTAATACCAAGCTAAATTAAGATGTGGAAGATGTCTATTCCCTCAACAGCTGATCCTGGCTTGTAGTTCACAGACACAGGCCTGAGCATATAAACCTTGAACCATGCACTCATTCCTCTCTATTCCCCTTCTTCAGTCACCACATGTGCTGCCACTGCACGTGCCAAACACCTACAAAACATCTGCCCTCAGCTTCTGAAAGGGCTTCCAAGTCTCTTTTTGCCCTCTTAGAACTGGCTTGACACTGGTGCATCAAGAGGACTTGTTCCAGAACACATCCACACGGCTCTCTCCAGCTGGAAAAGCTCAAAAAAAAATGCTCTGTGTCTCAGGCCAGGCTCCTTGTCCTCTGTAAGGCCCCTCCCTCAGAAAGGCATGGAAATTCCTGCAGCTGGGAATCAGTCAGCTTGGTATCAGCATTCACTAGAGTGTGAACAGGTCAAGCAGGTGAAAACGTTTCCACTGGTCCATGATATATTTGATACTACGCCCTAAATTTGAACATTTCTGGTGTTGGTTTTCTTTTTATTTGCCAGTTAGTTTTAGCACATTCTTCACCATTGCCCCAATGCCATCAAAGATTTTGTGTAATTCTGTTTCACACATAAATGCTGGGGTGGTCACCACCTTGTTTTTTGTATCCACATGAGCTTCGTAGAAGGGAGTTAAGGAAAACACAGGCATTTTGTGTCTGCAAAATGAACCAGTGCTGACAAAACCTCTCAGCTCCACTATCCTATAAAAAAGCACCTCCAAATACTTTATACCACCCAGCTGGGAAGACAGCTGCAGCCTACAATCCAAGACAGTAGAAGCTATTTTTGACAGAAATACAAACACCACAAAAGAAATCTGTGGAAACACAAGAAAACCTACAAAATTCACTGATATATAATATATATATATATATATATATATATATATATATATATATATATAAAATAAGATGTCTCAGGGTACAGTATGACTGCAGCATTAGCCTCCAGGAAAAGAATAAAGATCTCAAAGAGAACTGACCAGTTGTAACTCATGCCAGTTTTACGTGCAGCTTCACTCAGTATTTACTGCATTTCCAGGTGTCCAAGGGATTTCTAAGGCAACATCTGAGAATGATACCCTAACTCACAGCTGTGCAGTTAAACAGCTGTACACAGAAGACAGTTTCTAATCCTGCGCTGTATCACATTCTATCTGCTTTATACTGTATATTCCCATGAAACTCCAAGTGGAAAAGCCCAGATCCTACATGTATTCATTCCTTTAATGACACATTTCCAAACTGCCTCTCAACGTGGAAATCATCAGGAAAGGATATAGTTACTTCTTTCACACAGTGCTTTGCTCCCAGCTCTTTGATGGCTCCTGCAGTCCCAGCATAAGGCCACTTGCCACCTTCCTCTTCTTCGTGGCCCACAGTTACTTCAGCACCAGAGAGAACCTTTGCTGCCAGCACTGGGGAAATGCAGCACAGGCTGCAACAGAAGGAACTGTAAGTGCAATTCTACACTCCTCCAAAACTGGCTAATAACTGAAAAGATTCAGATGGACATAGTCTTACACATCTGAAAGACATCACAAGGCAACTTCCACTCCGAATTTTCTCAGCTGCCTCTTTGACAAACACCTACACCCACACACCTTGAAAAACATACGTACCCAATCGGTTTGCCCGCTTTGTGGAAGTCCTTCAAGACTCGTTCAACTTCTCTGTTCACCTTGCAATCCTTCCCATCAACAGCAAAGGTAGATCTGTCACAGGAAGAAACTTTATGCATAACTCAGTATAAACCCACAGAGGTATCTGCCCTGAGACTGGCTCCAAAGGGTCATCACGAACTTAACAGCTTCTAAAAGGTGGTTGAAAAAAGTCTCTAGTTCACCATCAGTGCTTTAGCCAAAATGCTTCACTTCCAAGGCTTTGGTCTGTCAGAAAGTTCCTTACTTGACATAAGCATCTAGAAACAAGAATTATGAAATCAGCTTTCTAGGATTACTGAGAAGTGGAACAGCAATCTTTTCAAAGAAAAAAAACACATAAAGAAGAAAAGGGAAATAATATTCATGTTTATCAAAGCAAAAAAGACCTAGGTTTTTTTAACTAGCTGTTGTATCATCATAACTAATGCAAAAGGGGATTTTTTTTGATAGGCAGACAGGAAGAAACACAATAATAACACTACAAACACCTGAAACTACTGAAGTTCTACCTTCACTTCCCTCAGTCCCAAAACAAAACACCTCTAGGTGTAAAAAAATCCATACACTCCACAATTCTCACCGTTATTGTTCAGAAAATTTAAAACAAGACAATGACAAGACTTTAAAAGAAGTTTTGCTTTTGAAGTAGGAGTTACATATGTAGTAAATAAATTGCTTCCTGATTTTACTGTGTGAATCATAGTTCAAAGAATCACAGGAACAGTTTGGGTTGCCAGGGATCTTAAAGGTCATCCAGTTTCAATTCCTCTGCCATGGGCAGGGACACGTTCCACTAGCCCAGGTTGCTCAGAGCCCCATCCAAACTGGCCTTGAACACTTCCAGGGATGGGGCATTCACAGTTTCTCTGGAAAACCTGTGCCAGTGCCTCATCACCCTCACAGCAAAGCAATTTTTCCTAATATGAAGCCATTTGCCCTTGTCCTGCCACTCCAGGCCCTTGTAAAAAGTCCCTCTCCATCTTTCCTGCAGGTACTGGAAGGCTGCAATTAGGTCACCCCAAAGCCTTCTTTTCTCCAGGCTCGTTACAGAAAGTTAATTAGGAATATTTAGTTGAGGAGTCTAATGCTTAGTTGGCACTCACAAGTTTTTGGCAGCTCCAAATCCACCAGGGAATATCACAGCATCATGGTCTGCCGTGGTCAGCTTAGCCAGGCTTGCAATTTTACCACGAGCTATTCTTGCAGACTCCACTAAAACATTCCTTGAAGCAGCAGAAATAAAACAATGAGATAAACTAAGAATCTGCACACAGAACAGCATGAATAAAGTTTTGTCAGAGGATGAGGAGGAAGGGAGGGAGCAAGACGAACAGTGGTATTTAATAACTGAAGTTATTGATGCTTCTAAAATACTACTGCTGGAAAACACAGGCGCTGAGAGACTGTCCAGAAAACTCATTTAAGATTTTCTCTCCAAACAAAACACCAGCTGGCATAAAGCTACCAAAGGCATTCAGCAAAGTGCTACAAGTGCTGTTAGAGGCTGCTGTGTCTGAAGACTAAGAGACTGAGGCTCAGCAGTCACAGAAAACACACAAAACACGGACTAACCTTGACTCAGCTTCGGCTGGTTGCCCTTTACTGTGGTCGATGACATGCATCTGGGGAACATCTGGAGCATACATGTGAACCTCAGCTCCCCCACGACTGAGGTGCACCAGCACACTACAAAAAAGGAGATAAAATGTGCAGAAAATATCTAAAGAGAGGCTTTACCTGGCCCCTAAGTCTTGCTACGAATATTCCACCACCTGATTTTGAAAGAAGAAGGGTAAAAGGACACATCCTACCAAAGCACACTGAGCACAAGCAGCAAAATCCCTGTATGGAACATTGGAGTGAAGAGCAGAACACAAAGCCAGTTGGGAGGCAGGGTCAGGTAAGCTGGAGACAAGTCATTTTGTCTGGTGCTTTTAAGAAGGCAAACAGGAACAAAAAAAGCTTCCTTTTTCCAATTCCCAAGGTGTCATGGAAGAGTCCCACACTTAACATACCCATGTATGCATTTAACTTAGGCCTAGATGAAACATCTCTTATTAATTCACAGTAGGAGTTAAAAACCCAACTTCAGTATTAACAACTCAAGAATAAGTAGTAACGGGAACAGAAACTCAAAGTGATTACGAAATTAGGTCTGTACTTAATTCTCTTGGGATTGATTCTGGAACTCTGAATTTCTGTTTCTGAAGAAAACACTCTCAAACTCTTTGCTCTGGCGTCACACACATCGTGCTGCATCTTTGGACAATCACTGAGCACTGCAAGAAGGCAGCCTGAGCTCCCAGTTATGCTGTGAGAAAACTGTGAAGCTTCATCACACATCTTTTAGGGTAATTCTGATGGCCAGAGACAGCAAAACTAAACTAAACAGACTGCTGCAATGTAACAGAGACTACTTTGGAGCCTATCTCATAAAGCAGCTTACGCTGATGCCTCGTGGATTTCTGTGCCATCGTAGACGCCACAACCAGACAGGACCTGCAGTGAGAAAATCAAGAGAGTATTTCAGGTGACACAAGACTTCCTACATGGATCTCTCACAAGGTAAGATGAAAACAAACAAACAAAAAAGGATCAACAAACAACAACAAAAACCCCTCCCTTCATCCCCCAAAACAACAACTGGGCAACAAACTCTTTACTGATCCAGTGAACATGATGCTGTGAGCACTGGAGTCACCACTTGACACACTGCAGAACTGGCATTTCCTATTTAAGCAATCCATCACAGGGCTCAGAAATAACCAGTGTTTATTTCCTGGCTTATACATTTATTCCCCAGTTAATAAACTGACACGTTATCATTAGGTATGTTTTTACTGTGCACACATCTTTTTAACGAAGTGTCCACATCCATGTGAAACACCTTCTCATCCAGATGCTCATCAGTCAGAAGTTGGATAAAAGTGTGCTTCGAGGTGGCACTGAGGATAAATCACTTTACCTGCTGCTGTATTTTATCTGAGGATCTGCATCAGAGATCAACAGCCAAATAACTCTTTCAATGCAGTTGTGCAATTATGCTGTACTGGCCATGCTTTTCCTTAATAATACTGGTAATAATACTTAAAGTTTGTTTATTCACACTGGAGGATAAAAAGCACAAACAGTCGTCTACCTTTGTGTGAGTGGACAGACTTTGACAAAGAAGAAAGAGAAAAAAATATTAAAAAAACAGAACAAAACAGGGGAAAAAAGCCATTATAAGAACAAAATAAAACCAAAAAAATCCAAAGGGTTATGTAGTTCCTAAAAGTATATAGATGAACTCTTGTGGGGTTTTTTGTTTGGCTGTTTGTTTTGAAAGAAAAGAAAACAGTTAAGAAGTCAATTTCCTTTCCTCTTTTTTTATTTCTTTTCTCTCTTACCTCCTCAGTTTTTTGAAGCTCAAAAGTTTTTAATCTCAGACACATGAACAGAAACTCAGAACTGAAACTGTCTTAGTTAGAAATGTTAAAAATGTTATACTTGAAGGGGCTTTCAGGCCCCAATACCAGTTCTCTCCTCTCAGGGGCATGACATGCCACCACCACTTCACCAAATCAGCAAAATCCATGAACGTTCTTCTGTCCATGTTAATCCTGTTCTGATATTTAAGAGCCACCTTTGACTTCACAACTTTTTATCTCTATTTATTTTAGAGTGAACAAATAGATAAGCAACTGTGCTGTAATTATCTTTCATAAGCAACACTTTTTAAATGTTGTTGAAACTCACCAAAACCGAAGTACTAAAACACTGTCCTCTTCTGTTATTTAAGTACCTTCTTGGTGCCAAATCTGTCTCCTACCATTCTCCTACCATAGTCAGACATTTGTTACTAAATGTCAAAAATAAGATTTGTTTTCCCCTCTCTATTTAAAAAGCTGTGACTTGCTAAAATGACAGCATTCCTGGTGGGTTACCTGTTAGCCATTTGGGCCAGAATTCTGCCCATTCCAGAGCCAACTCTGCTCCGAACAGATTTCCTCATGCAGGTAATGCCTTCTTATTTATGTTACGTGCCATCTAGACTAGGAAAAGCTCAAGCTTCAAGGCCTTGAGCTCCAACACGGTGTATCCATATGGGACAATATCGACAGCCTTGATTTTCCTTTGGCAACCTCTGGCCACAGTCCTCTGGGATGGCCCTGCTTGAGCAGGGAGGTTGGACCAGATGACGCGCTGTGGTCCCTTCCAACCATTCCGTGGTTCTTCATGAACCAACTCCAGGCCAACAACAACTCCACAGACGTCAGTTTTTACGCGTTCCCCACTCCTGCTCCGTCCTCCTCCCAAGTTTCGCAGCTCTAGGCAGGTTTATCCTCTCGAATTCAGCCTCTCCCAGGCGTTTCCAGCTGCCCGCAGCCACCGGGCGAGCCTTTCCCGGCCCCCTCCTCGCACCCGCCCCAGGGCCGGAGAGACCCCCCCGTGCAGAGCCGCCTTCCCTCAGCACGGGCCGAGGGCGGACGGGGAGAGCCGGGCAGTGAAAAATAAACCAAAGCGCTCCTCCTCAGCGCGGCCCCTCCATGAACTCACCACAGCGACGCGGGCGGAGCGGCGGCGCCGGGCGGAGCAGTGGAAGGAGGCGAGGCCGGCGGGTCCCGCCGCCCGCCGCAGAGCGGTGCGCAGGGCCGGGCCGCAGGAGGTCAGCATGGCCAGGCGGTGGGAGAAGGGAGCCGAGGGACCGGGAGCCGGGAGCAGGAACGGGGGGAGCAGGAACGGGGAGAGCAGGAACACGGGGAGCAGGTCGGGAGAAGGCGGGCGGGGAAAGGCCGCGCTCCGAGGCCGCCGCGCCCTTGGCGGCGCCCCCTGGAGGCCCGGAGGGAGCCCTGAGGGCCCTCGTTCCCGAGCCTCCTTCACTGGGAATAAAAGTGAAAAAAACCCCATGGAAATAAGCCCTCGGGACCTGTTTTGAACACAAGCCTGCAGCAAGAGGCACCTAGGCCAGAGCTGTTAGTGAAAATGGGGTGAACAACACACAGGGACAGCTGCATTGCTGCCTCTCTGGGCCCTTGTGAAATACTGGGGATTAGTGCTTCTTTTAGCCTTCTCATTTGTTTTTTACTTCTTCCTTCTTTATTAAGGAAACCAAACTCACTGAACGCACTGTTCAAGCACTGGAATGGGCTGCCCAGGGGGGTGGTGGAGGTGCTTTTGGACATGGACATCCCCAGAGGCGCTTTTGGACATGGACATCCCTGGTGGTGCTTTTGGACATGGACATCCCTTGGAGGTGCTTTTGGACATGGACATCCCTGGTGGTGCTTTTGGACATGGACATCCCTTGGAGGTGCTTTTGGACATGGACATCCCTGGAGGCGCTTTTGGACAGTGGCACTTTGTCAATGGCCTGGGTGACAAGGTGGTGATCAGCCAAAGGCTGGACTCAACGATTTTGGAGGTCTTTTCCAACCATACCAACAAGCACAGGGATCAAGCCAAACTTCGGATCCACCAGGTTTAAAACCTCATACTTAAGTTTTCATTATTCTACCTAGGACTGTGGAAGGGCACAAGGGAAAATTGTATTTGCTTTCCCGTGCATCATAAAATTTGTTATGCTTACCTAAAAGAATATTCTACTCCAAGAAAAGCAAATCACTTTGCTGTGTCTTATTTGAGGAGCAAGTGTATCTTTAATTTATAAACTGAAATTCTACAAAATTGACTGTATGTGTTTGCTATATATTTTGGAATCATTTTTCTAATCCAAAACTGAGAAGTGACCAGAAAATAAATACAAGATAACAGAATATGCTGAGGGGGGGGGGGGGGGAGGGGGGAGAAAAGGCAATTCTGGATCATTGTTAATACTTGCAGTCACTTCATTAACAAAGTCATTTCAACACGTGAGTTGAAAGTATTACAAGGATAGATACAGTTCTTTGTTACTCAGGATCTCACTGTTGTTATTAGTCAATTTTCCCACCAATTCACAAAAAAACCCCAAGGAAATAAAAATTCCAGATTTTAATGTGCTAGTAAACAACATAAAAAACCCCAACAAGACAAGAAAAAGTTTTCATCTGAAAAAAAAAAACCCAACCACATTCGTAACACATTCTCTTAAGTTTAAATTACATTATTGAGTTGTTAATGTCCAAACAAATTTTTACTACAGTATCTCGAAGTTCTTAATTAAACCTCTACAAGATTTGTACATCACAGTAAACATTCTCTCATAGTCATTGCTATGGATGTAACATTTATCCTCATTATTGAACCTTCATCAGGTTTGGAAGTAAGAAAACTAAGAAAACTGTTCCAGAAATATGTACATATTAAATCCAAGTAAAACAACACTTAAGTTGAGAGCAACAGACAGACCTCCAATTAAGAATGATTTTTGAAAAGGATTTAAAAAAAATAGTCCAAGGTATGACAAGACTGCATTGCAAAACTCACAATACTTGATGTACAAAGCATTTTTAATAAAGAATAAACTTTTTCCAGATGTACTTTTAACTTCACTAAGCACACTTTTTTTTTCATTGCTTGAAATCAGGAATTATTATTAAAAAAAAGAGAAATCAGTGCTGTCGAGTTTACAGCCAAGGGGTACATGATTTATGCCTTGGATGGCACTTGGCCTATATTCCCCCCCCAAATCACATGTAACTCCATCCACATCGTTGGGAAGAGCTAATTGATGCCACTATGAGGGCCACTCATTCTCAGTGAATACCACTGCATAACATACTGCCTGAGGTTTTCTCCCTCTCATGCAGAGTAACTAGGAACTCAATTTGTCTTTATGAACCTCTTTCATAAGATAATCGCTGTCAGAATCCAACTCTTCTTCATCTACTGATGTTTCTTCTGCCAGACGTTTCACGCCCCGCTGTTGTGAGATGGCCAGCGCGTATTTGATGTTGTAGATGTTCCATTCACAGCTGTCAAAACAAACAGGAACGTGTCAGAAACAAGATTCCATTTGCCTCCAAAATAAAAACACCTCTAGAAGAAGGCTGCCTCGAATTCTCTGGTTATAATAATATGCTATCATCCCCCAAATTACTCCAGGTTTTTGATTTAAAAGTTTAAATGTAACAACACGTACAGTTTTGAAACATCTTCGAAATGACGCTGGATGCTTTTCTGGAGGAACTGAATCACAGGGAGCAGCTTCACTGACCTGGAATGGAGAAAACACACAATTTGCAGTGCAATTCGTTTTTACACATGGAAATCCTTTCTATAGTCTCAAGACTTTAACAAGCATATGTGTTAACTTTTCAGAGCAAACTTTTTAAGATATACTAAATAAACAAAAGCCCTTGCTTTTGACTCTTCCCTCAGTAAGGTCAGAGTACTCAACAAAAGTAATACAAGTCATATACTGTAATAATACAAGTAATACTTGATACAAGTAATGTCAGAAATATCTTTTTCTAACGTCAAACTGCAGCTCAAAGAACTAATTCTGCTTCCTGGTAGCAATGACAGTTCCTTCCCAGTACTACAATACTTTCTGAACAAGGAAGAGTTTGTTTTAAATCATCCTCTTCTACTTGAACAGCAACAACAGGACAAAATTTCTTCCAGTCATTCCAGTAACTAAAACATTTAATACCAACGTTGAAGCAAGGAAAGAGTTACACAATGCACTGGTGTTTAACCTGCAGGACTCTCATTTTATCTCTCACTTAGCCCATTTTAAATTTGTAAATTTGCCTTATTTTGTTCCTAAATGCTTATAAATTCTATCCTATGGGTGGGCTGAATATAATTCACAGACCAAGCACCAGAAGTGGTAGAGAACTATACAGGAAAGCTGAGTACTAGCACCTAAGCGTTCATGCTGTAATCACAAGCTAATATATATATATATATATATATGTATGTATGTATATGTATATTTTATATATATGTATTTAAAAACCACAGTCAGTACCTGCAAATTACCCTTCAGGGACATTTAAGACACATAATTGTTTAAAAACTCAACTGTCAAACCTACTATAACTCTTGAAATCTTTATGTATTTAGAGGCTAAGCAAGCTGTGCAAAGCTTTATCTGTCATACTTGAAAATGTTTTTGCAATATATCTTCACAAATCCAATAGTGTATCCCAATTCTATCATATACGCTTGTTAGAAGCATAAAAACATTCAGGTTAGAAGAGATCTTTAATATCAAGTCCAAACCATCACTTTTAACATTGGTAAAGAAATTGTAAAAATTAAATAGTTCTAATTGTTGTGTATGCATTATCTAGAATGTCAGTAAATGTTAAGTAAAAACTGACGAGTTTTAATTTTAATTTTAAAATGCTTGTGAGCATTTAGACTTCCACAGGATCTCACCTTGTTTTCAGTTTCTGTCCATGCAGCATGAGCAACTTATGAGCCCAAATAAGATAGAACTCTAAGTGACACGAGGTCTCAAATGCAGAGGCCAGGAACTCCAATAATTTCTCCACATACAGGTCTGGGAGCGATGAGCAGACAACATCAACTGTGCAAAAAGGGAAAAAAAGCCCAGAGACATTCAACAGAGTTGAATTACTATTTGGACTTACATGAAAGAGACCATGGGAAAACATAAGGGGAAGGAGAAGGTGGCACTGTCTTGGCAACTGTTTGATATTTAGAGCTTTAATTCAGGTTAAAGTACCATAGCCTTTCAGGAGACAAGTGTTCCCTCTTTCAGCTTTCCAATCACTCCTGTATTTAAAACCAAGAACTCTTCCCTCCACAAGTTCTTCCTCCTAACAGACTATTATCCCTACCAGCTCTCCTTCAGAACTTTAACTTCCCCCCAATCCTCCTCTTTCAGTGTAACAGACTTTGCTGAAGTCTCATTGCTTCTGACTTCATACGAATTTCTGTACTCAGTGGAACTAGTTATGCACAATGGTCAAAGGCCATAAAGGACACTTGAAAAGCAGCAAAGGCACCTGCTCACAGAGGAAATGTCTGAATGCTGTCAGCAATTGTGTAGCACAAAGAAACACAATTTATAAGTATTCAAAATAATCTCACATGTAACTATGATGACTTCATTATATATAATCCTCCTTCAAATATAACCAAGTCCCATTCCCTGCAGCCACCCCCACCGGCCTATGTGACATTCAGCTGTGAAAAAAACACTCTGCTTTTAAAGAAACCAGCACACATTTCATTCTGTTAGCAGTGGATTACATCACCTGAAAATTCCATGCCTCATCCTCTGCTCCTGAGGTTTGGGTGTCCACCTGCTTACCCAGTCTTGCCCATGTGTACATGGAGTTTTTGATAACTTTAGTAAAAGTTGCCTCTGTTGCCAGACAGAGGCAAACACCAATATGTCAACTCAGGTATGCAAAAGATAATTATGCATGTCAGGGTAAATCATCAGCCTTGCTGCCTGGAGAATAAGGTAAGAAAATCCTACAAAGCAGTTGTCTTGCCACACATCCGACTTCACCCAAGAGCATATTTTGAATAGATTAAAGGAACTTTCATTTGTTCTAGATGAAACACTGGAAGGAAATAAATACCTTTCACTGGGGTAACAACAGTTTTTTACCTCAACATAATACAATTGGTTTTAACTTCTGGTTGGAATTTCTTAGGGTGCAAGACATCTATTACCTATTGCTGCATCACTGCGCAACTCCAAGTCTGGTTATGCCTTCTTACTTTTCTTCTTTCCTCTTTAAAGTGCCATTAGGCACTTGAAGACAGTAAAAATATTCTCCTTCTCTTCTTAAGACTGAACAAACCCAACATCTCAACTTATTTTGGCCAAATTTCATGGAAGATCCACTCACCTTCACTGCTGGGAACAGCCTCTACGACCTCCTGAATTAATTTCTTTTCATTCAGCTTGAAGGCCATGATGATGGCCATAGTGTACTCCTTCTGGCGCAGTGTTTTGTGTATGTTGCTGGGTGTGACATCAACATCCAGCTCAAAAGGATCAAAAATCAGCCCAGAGTCCAATGAATAGATCAGAAGACCCTCTGTGGTGGTGGCTGCCCAACTTCGTCCTAGAAGACAAGTAACAATATTTAACAAATATTTAACAAAGATGAGTCTTTTGGAATGGAAACAAAAGATAAGGATGAACAGAAGATTCCTCATTTCTTTGCAAGAAGTGGGTAAGATTGAAAGCTGCACCTTTGATGGACCTGTCAGCAATGACAAAGTTTCTAAGACACACCAGCTCAAAGTGACACACACTTAAGTTTCCTAATTACCCACTGCACAGAAAACCAGGCTATGACCCTAACAGCACTATGCTACATCTGCAAAGATCTCCAAGGCATTTGCACTTCATTATTACTCCTCTGCTCTTCTGTTTGTTTTATAAGGAATGCAAACATCCTAAATTAAATGTAGACACTCACCTGTAGGAGAGAATCGCACACAAGTCACTCTTATTTCAGGTTTGAAGTGTCGGTAACTCATGTCACCTAAAAGAGAAGTTTAGAAGTGATTTAATATGTTCACCAAAATTCACAGTCTAGTTATCAACTCTAACTATGATGTTACCTTTAAATAATGTAGAACAGGGCAAAACCGGGCAGAGTTAAAGACTGGATAAGGCACAGTCCACATCTGAGAGATCAGCCTACAGCTCAAGTGGCGGGACTGAATTTTGCTCTTTGAAAATTAAATCAGGACTGCTGAGTTCCTTATCCAGGAGATTCCTGTACCTCCTATTTCCTGTTGCTTCTACTGTGCAAAAGAATCCACCCATGTATCAGCTGAACACCTGTGTGACAGATCCTTGTGTCTAGAGAACATCCAGGTAATCCTAATGCTAAAGCTGAGCTCAACAAATCAAACCCTTATCTATGTCAAAGGTTTTGGGCCACATAAAACTAGCAACAAGAGAATAAAGCCAAAGCCATACCTCTCTTTACTCCAGGAAGAGGAATTGCAACACCATCGTCACCTCCACCCCCTTCATCAATCAGAGCCAAGCTGCCAAATTCAGTCATTTTTCTCCGATCTAAGTATTCCTAGAAAAACACAAAAGTTCCACTCACAGCACTGAATCTCCTCTCAAGCAGCCCAACCCACTTTAGAGTGTGGTTTCACATTAATACAATGTTGTTCTGCTCCAGAGATGCACCGTTTGTTTCCTCACCTGCAGCCCTGCTCCTTCTGCCCTTCAGGCTCCATAACTGCCCTGTGCTTATGGAAGGGCTGTGTGGCCAGACAGCTGTGCAAATGAGATTTTAGGGACCTCCCTGCCCCCCATTTTTAAACATCCACCCCTTCCAGGGTTCTTTTTCAGCTGATATCCTTTTAAGCCACGTGCTGGGCAGCGACAGCACAACTGAGGGCAGCAGAGAACCAAAGTCTGCTTCGCAAACCGCTGTGGTCTAACAAGAACACTTGGAACCACAGTCCCTGCAACAACCACCACTCTTCCAGGTAAGGTATACTGGAATTATTTTCCTTCTGATGATTTGCATCACTTACTTTACTTTTGAAGGAATTTAATTTTGCATTTGGCAATATTCAGAAACAGAGTTTCTGAGTAAAGGTCAGTGATGCTGTTCTGTCTCCACAATAAAATCCTTCATTTCTTTGCTAACACAAACAACTGACATCCAGGGAGTTAGTTTAGTACGAAATGCTAAGAATTTAAATTTTCACTTAAGCTTTAAGTTTAGTGACAACTAACTTAGTATGTTTGAGAGTTCTGCTCATTCAATACAAACACACTACAGTTTGGCAAAACTGTCAGGAATTAATTCTGTTTTCTGAGAAATATTTCCTTGCCCCTCTCCTCCACAAAATCAAGAAAATGAACCCATGCTTAATAAAACACTCATGAATCACACTTAATAAGATGTTATACCAAAACCAAAGTCTTGTGGGGGTGGAGGAATGAAAAAAAAAAAGACTCCTGTGCTCACGTACCTCCATTGCATCTAAAGAATGGTTGCATGAGATTTCAAATTTTTTCATAAGAATCTGTTCCTTGACATTATATATACAGACAAATTTTGACAATCCACCTGCCAGAACTGACTGACCATCTGCTGAGTAACACAGAGTAGTAAAAGACCTGGTAAAGAAAAAGAGAAAGTAGTTAAAGTTCACTTCTGGGCAAAAGACAAGAGTACAGCACAAAGACACAGAATAACCATTCCATGAAAAAAGTGGAGGCCTTCAATCATACAATATGCACTTAACATATAGAATCATTTAGCAGAAACAAGTCCTTGGTGCTTTACTATGAAACACAAACAATTTAGAACTTCAGCTTTTTAAGTACTTTCATTCTACTGATTCTGGGTCCCAGCTCAGTGAAGGAGCTCTCAGCTACACCTTACACAACACCGAGGATGGGCAAAGGAGCTAAAGAAAAACCAAAGTCATGACATGCTTTAAAGAAAAGGTTGAGAGCTCATCACCAAAAAAAGTACTTTTTTTTGTTTTCAAAAAGCCACTGTTTCTTTTTTTAATTTTGAGTGGGAGCAATATGGAAAAGAAAAAAACAATGGAAAAGGAGCAGAACGAAACATGACTGTTACATTATTGTTTTTGACAGCACATGAATTCAACTTGCCTTTAAACATTACTGCACATGCACAGCAACATGTAATAAACCCCACACTGTATTAATATTTTTTTAAAAATTAAATAATTTCTGCACACCAACAGTTACATACTAGTACTTTTGCAACAAGATATTCATTTAAAAACCTATCACATAGCGAATGAACAGCTTGTCATGAGAAGTTTGATATTTTGTTGGGAATCCAACTGATAAAAGAAAATACACACACTCAAAATGATGCTGAGCAGTGGATGAACACAGCAAAAGACAGAAAGGAGTCACCCAGATGTCAAGTCAGGCAGTGTTTTAAAAACCAGCATCAGAATCAAAATACCTGAAAAGCAGGTAATACACTCTGAAATCTTCATGTAGAAAACAAATGGAAAGAAACAATTCCAAAGCAACCCAGTGTGGCACCCTCTTTTCACTGCACCCCATGTACATACTTGCCCTTGGCTGCCTGTTTGGCAGTTATTTTATCAAGCTCCTTCCTCCCCATCTGAAGATCGTGCCTTCCCTCAATTGAGCCAGTCTGCACTGCATTTTCATGATCCCAAAATGTTATCTGCCCATCCAAAGCAGCAACTGCGAGCTCCTTGCCATCAGGACGGAAAGCGAC
>JAWWES010000001.1:110657754-110675770 GCA_035583135.1 Lophotriccus pileatus
AATGAAAGAAAAGATTACCATCTGAGTTCATTATTAGTGTCTCCTTAGTTCTCCAGCTGTCTAACATATCCCATAACTTGACTGTTTTATCCCAAGAGGCACTGGCTAGAACACACTTCATTGGGTTAAAGGACAAACTGCTGATGGGACCCTCATGGCCTGCTAAGACCTAGTAAGAGAACAAAAGGCAACATGGAATTAGGTGAAGGAAACTGAAATTCATGTAGTCTGCATTCAGTAAACTCCAGATATAGCCATTAAATAATGACTAACTTGTCAACACATGCTTGAAATCACTTTTGGACATGTGGCATGATACACACCAGTGATTCTAAACTTTTTATTTTCACAATTAGACACTGTATTTCCACTATTTAGATATCTACAACTACTCCTATGCACACACAGCCTCTTTAGAGACCAAGACTTAGGAATGCAGTGTCTCATTTCAACCCTCTCATCAGAACAATCAGACCAACCATGAAAAAGCAAGTCATTGCTCTGAGCATCCGTATCCCCTGCAGTTGAAAACACTTCAGAAAAAACACTAATAAAAACTGAGTAAGAGTAATACAGATTTTTATGTCATGGAGCTCCTACTCCACTCAAAAGAATCAAGGAAAGAAACTCAACTCAAAACTCTGGAGATCCAGTCAAGTATATGCTGAGTTATTATAGAGACCTGTATTCAATGGCTGTGTCAAATTTAATACATGAACTGCTGAGCTCTTCTACTTGTACAAGGTGTACAATAATGCTTAAGAATTGAAACAATAAAAACCTTCTTAAAAAAAAAACAGTGCCCCTGCTCTGCTCCAGCAAAACCCTCCATGAAATCTGTATTGGTCTTAATGCAACACCTAAAATTTCTCCATTAGCAGCAGAAAATATGTAGAAAAGAACATCTCTCAACACCTACTGGAGGGAAAGACTCTAATGACGTGTTAGCTCAGCAATACTGCTGTTACCTTATCAGTTAGAAAGAGCTCGTTACTCAAAAATTCTAAAAACTATTTAACCCACAAATTCAAGGTAGTCTCCATGCAATAAATAAAATTTTAAAAAATCCTGAGAGAAACATAGTGCAGCTCCAGTTTTGGAATGTAACAAAACCGCTTCATGCTGTATTGAAACTCTCCGATTAATCCCAAATTGTGTTAAATTCAAGCCCTCCAACATTGTAGGTCCTTACATCCAGCAGCCTCCCACTCTGCATAGACCAGATGAATATCTCAAAGGAATCCTGGGAACCAGCTGACACAATCTCCCCACTGGAGTCCACAGCCAAACAAGAGAACTGACTGGGTCGTGGAGACGTAAAGGTGCGGAAATTGCGGTACCTGTTGTAGGTGTGGAAATAAATCATGAGAACACTTTAGGTAGATTGAAAGGTATGTTTTACAAACTTATTTAAAATAGGATTTCATTTTATTTGTAAAGTCTGTTAAGCTACTCACAAAAAAAATATTCTGTGTATAAAATTAGATGTGATGCCTCAGCATGATTCCAAGATTCAAAAGAAGTATTAAAAACTCTGTAGAAATAGGAGCCAAAAATACTCAAACAGAGGAGCTCTCTTCTGTTAAATAGTGTATATCTAATTTTTTTTAGAAACTAAGGGCTTGCTTACACACCCAGCTCTGTGCACAGTTGTATTATAATGGCTCAACCACTAAAACTATGGCAGATGTTCAGTTAGTCAAGTGCCATCTCCCCATTTGAGTAGAGCCAGACAATGATCCTACTGAATTTCCAGCTTCCCTGAGAAAAGTTCTTCCAGAATTTTCTTTAGAGAAACTGCATGGATTCCTAATTACCACCTAAATTTAAATCAAAGGCTGAGCCAAAACTCAACAAGGCAGTACTCACATCAAACAAGCAATCAGAAGTTTGCTGTATTTTGGGAGGGGGGGAGGTGAAAGGTGAAGACTAAATGAGACACAAAAGCTTTTATGAAGAGTTACCTGTGCAGATCAAAGGCACGCACTGTTCCATCAAGGGAAGCGCTCAAAACGACATAGCCAGTGGCAGTGAAAGTTACAGCAGTTACACCACTGGTGTGTTCTGTAAACGTGACAAAACAAAAGCTGCTTGAAGTGTTCCACACTTTCACCTGCAAGAGAGACAAGAAAAGGCTTCTTAGAATCTCCACCATTGGTTCAGACAGACAATCAGGGTAAGGCAGACGAAGAGTAAAGAAAAACTAGTTCTAGAACTCTGACACAGCATAAAAGCCTTTCAATATTATCAGTAAGGAATTCTGTGGAAGTGAAGTAAACAGGCCACAGCTTAACTTTAAACTGCTAAAGACACATTTGCTACAGCAAAATCTAAGGGGAGATTGACAAAAAAAGAACTGAAACAAAGTTAGTTTTCAAGGAGAGCTGTAACACTTGGTGAGCATCTTGAGCTTCCAAGCTTTGTATTGCCATGGGTAAGACAAGTGTCAAATTCAAAACCATCACAGAACTGAGATGATATTTCAGTTGGGATTTTTCCCTGAACAAAAGCATTATGTATTTAGCTTTCTGCAGGTTGAGACTTCTGGGGTTTGGCCAGTTTTGAATCTGAATGGCAGAAGCCACAAAGTGGCAGATACTTCTTCTGACACTCAAAAAGTATTGACTGGAAATCAGCTGCTATTGTTCTTCCACTTACGTGCCAGGACACTGTGGGATTGCTCTACAAATATCTTTAAAAAAATAAAAAAGTACCTGTACCCATGGTATAGCATTTCACTTCAAGTCACCCACGAGAAAGTAATTTTTTTTTAACAACAAGCTGCTGAAATGGTGCATTTAAAAAGAAAAAGCTGCACTTTTATAAGTAAGTTGAAATTAATTTCATATGAAAAACAATTAAGAGGGCATGAATCTGGGTGACTGAAGTTCATTCATCCCAAAGTGTCATGGAACCACCACGAGCATACATGAATCAACATTTGATAAATTAGACATTTAGGTGTTTGTGGTGACTGGATAGATAATAATTTAAAAAAAAATCTGCTAAAAGCCATACATGATGTAATTTGCTGACACTAGTAATAATAAATCAAAATATATATGCTTTAGAGAGAAAAACCAAAAACATTTAAGAAGTGATGATGGAAAATCATTACTTTATATTAAGGAAAGAATGCATCCATTACAGTAACAGAGCTTTTGACACAAAAAGGAAAGTCAAGCTGCTTACTATGTTATTAACACTTCAGTTCATATTCCAGCAATACTTCCCCACTTACTTTCCCATCCTCCCCTCCAGTTGCTATGTACTGTCCATCTGGAGAATATGCCAAGGAAACCATGCTGTTGAAATGTCCCTGCTGCTTCAGCACGTAGGATTCACTTTGCCATTCCCACACCAGGAGCTGACCCAAACCTGTAACCACAGCAGAAGGACTGACCAGAATTAGGAATACAATGACCCTGCAAATGCAAGTCACAAAACACACAATTGCAAGCAATGTAAAAAAAACCCAAACAAACCAAAACCAAAATACTGATGCAGACAGGTTGCACTCTGCATTTCTCAATCCTAATAAAAGCCTTTTCTCTATTATAACTTCAAGGCAACTTTCCTCAACAACCAGGAGCTGTTACTTGGATTAATGTTCTTAATACTACAGCAGCAGTGCTATCAACCAGCTGATAAATCAGCTGGAAAGAAAAGCAGGGCTGCATAAAAGGGTATGGTCTTGGTTTCCATGCAAATCATTATGGGCTGGGTGGGAACGCTGGAACATCCAGGCAGGTTTGTGATATGGGATGTGCAGCAAGTGGCAAAGGAAGACAGAATGGCCCAGAATGAAAGCATATTATAAACTACAAGGGATATGGGCTTTACCCTAACTCTGCTAGGGTTTTCCTATATGACACATGTATTTTTTCCTTCATCAACAAAATATTTTCCTGAATCACAAGAATTCTGTGAGAAGAGACTAATTAGGGATACTTGTTTTACTCTATCTAGATATGAGAACATAAATCATCAACAAAACTTTAACATTTGGAGTCAAGATGAGTAAGAGGAACTTGGGCTTGCACACCCACCATATTCCTCATTTTTCCATGAACAGAGACCCCCAAAAATTTGACAAACCTGAACATCCAAAGGCAATCCAGTCCCCAGTGCAGTTGATGGAAATAGAAGCTATCCTTTGGTCTGAAATACTGAAGTACAAGAAATACCCAGTAAACAAACTTGTGTTTTCACATCTTGTGCAATACAGCTTCAAGTCCAATGTTTATTATCTCTGTTCAAGTAAGTTGTTTGATCACTTTACTGAATTTCTGTACCACTGTAACATCAAAAACCTCATACAAATTCTTTTTTGTTTAACTCAAAACCACCAAACAGACATTACTGCCTTATTTGGAATGAAGACAAGAGTATCTGCATCCCAAAGATGTACTTGCCAGCACAGGGCACAACTCCCCACATTTAAGAAAAAAAAAAAGGGATTTTGGACATGGAAATTCTTTAGCTGTTATCCTACAGCTATGGAAAAGAATTAAGATTTTCTTTTTCAACTTAAGGACAATTTACAGAAAATTTTACATATGCAGACTTTTTTTTCTCAGCTGCTATTTTCTACAGAGAAACTGAAAACATGAAAGTCCACATGGCTGATGAAATCTACAGCCAATAACTAGGAACTTCTGAGTAGTTCTCTCATTCAGACCTCATTTTTCCATAAAATCCCATGGAATGGAGTTATATGGTATTTATTACATAAATCTACAATTCTGCCTTTCCAGAAATAACAGTACTAAATAGATACTCATGTTTTAAGATTTTTATGCTCTGTTTATTCATCCTTCACTACTAAACATGGTGTGTCCTCAGTCAAACAAACAAGAAACTCCCTCAAAAAACATACCTACCCCCCCCAAACCAAACTAGAAACAGTGACAACCCCATACCTCACCTCAGGGAGTGGATCAGATTGAAATCTGGAAGCTCATGGAGGTGAAAGATTCCAGAGGCAAAACCAGTGACTAAAAGGTGTGTTTTCTTGTGATAGGCTGCAGATGTCAGGTTATTAAAATCTCCCTCTTTATTGAAAAAATACCTGGCACCAAAGAAATCAGAAAGAAGCAAGGTGAATGCAAAAGAAAATTATGCTGTTAGAGCTGCATTTCAATATAGGTTAAATATTTTGATCAAAGTCTCCTATAACAAAGCTGAAAAGCAGGAGTTCCACAAATTGCTAAATATATGTACTTTATATAAAATACACTTAAAAAAAATATGTACTTTACAAAGCTAGTGCAAGCTGATTCTCCTATTTTCTCAGTGTTCACAGCTGATACAGCAATCTGATAATCAGAAGTGATATCATGTCACGTGCCATGAAAGGGACTAAAAGTTAACCCTAAAACAACAGCCCTTTTGATCACCTAATGCCAACCCACTGGTTATCCTTCTGTATATGAGTCCTCTTACATGGTATACTCCCAATTCCTTCAGTCTGGAAGCTCACTAAGGCTAATTCAAACCTGGGTTTGGAGTAGGATACTTCCCTTTCACCTCCTTCACAGCAGGGGAGCCTGAGAACACCAAAGTTTATCAAATGTTGCCGTCACTCCCTGATGTCAACCAACCCCTTCTTGCAAGAAATCAAAGCCTCTAGACTTAGAGGGTACTGTAATAAAGATCTCATTACACTTTTTGAGTTTCAAACAATAACAGTACACCACATGTCAGTATTTCTTATATATCAGAATACACTCATTGTTCTGAAGGTGGAAGGTTTTGCCCTTCATATAATCAAGATAAGACAAACAGGTGTTCTACCAGAACTATTTAGAATGGGACCTACAGTAAATTTTTTAATCCTGGGCAGTTTTATTCTGCTTTGCATGCATGATAACAGCGAAAAAAAAGCCCTGTATAGTAAATCCCCATGAGACAAATCTGACTGTGGAAAACTGAAAGCCACTTACTTTGCAACACGCGAATATTTAACCTTATTTCTAGTCTCCTGTTCACTTGGATCGGCTTTTCCGTGGATTTCTTCACCCTTTGGCTCTTCAAGCAACTCTTCATCATTTTCTCCTGCATTCTCTTCCTTAGTTGCACCTTTTGGGGGCATGGGCTTCAAACCATCAAGCTCTGTGTCACACTGCCACACACAGAGAGCTGCATCCTGGCTAATTGTGTACAGCTAGAACACAAACACAAACATGATTGTTGTCCAACACCTCTGCTTTGTGCTCCACTGTTAATACAGACCTGCAGAAGGGTTAGCAGATGTGCACTCTGTTGTTAAGATAACACATTACTTAGTCCTCTAAGAATCTGAGGTGTTTTGATCTAAGAACTGGTGATTTACTTTACCTGTCCTCAAAAAATTTTTGCAAGGACCAAAGGTAATCTGATTACCAGATAACATTACAGCTAAATGACTTTTTCATGTTTAAAACTATAATGTTTTAGGGGAGCAATTTTCAATAGCTTACTCACACTCTAAAGTAGATTTCCTTAAATATTCATGGAATTGTAAACTCCCAATCATAGCAGAGGAGTCAACAGACATATTGCTTACGCACTTTCTAAATTCTGAGGTACTGTCAAAATAGTCACCTACAGGTAAGACTCTGCTTCAACTATTTAAATATTAAAACTTAAGGATGTTGTGTGATTATACATACATCCAGACTGTTCTCTTCAAAAAAGCAGGCTACAATTACATCCTTGTGCCCTCCAAGTGAGTAGTAGATCAAGTTTGCCCATCGTTCTGCTCCAAACACCCACGTGGACATGTCCTTGCTTCCCACTGCAAAGCATCTACCAAAAAGAAAAAAAAAGGCAGTTTGAATTAGAACACTGGTTTGAAAAACTCTTCACTGGGGGGTGAATGTTCTCAGCACAAAGACACCAGTCACCACTTCAAAAGTAATTTTACACACAACAGAGCTGTAAACTGAGGTTGGCAACTGCAGCAATAGACGGAGTTAAATACATTCAGAATGTCAACCATGCTCACATTCCTAAGATATGTTCTTTTTATGGATTACTAGGCATTTTCAAGCAACAATCCACTGATGATCACCAATACATGCATATTTTATACTTTCTAGTCTGCCTAATTATATTTTTTAATTCAAGACAGAGTTTTTAAAGCTAGTACAATACTTAATAGGAAAGAAAATGGATTGTGACATGCATACAAATATTAACAGTGTGTGCAGGTAGAGAGTGCTTTAATTTAACCACTCACTTGGAATCATCAGTCCAGTCAATACAAGTTGTTTCATCGTATGGACCATAGTAGGTTTTGTCCAGAACAAATGCATTGAATTCTCGTTTCTTCCCAGGAGCATGGTACAGGTAAGCCAGGTTGTCTTTTGTAACCACAAATTTCCTGTCATATGGGGTGAGGGGGGGAAAGCAAAATTGCATACAAAGCTGTTAAATCAAACAACTGTTTAGTACAGACTGCAACACAATGAAACAAAATGTTAAAAGGCTCCTGCACTATTGAAACAATAAAAAGGGATTGCTTCTGGGTGAAAAACAAACAAAAAAATATCTGCAGATTATTGCTATTATCCCCCAACTTATGTACTATAAAAGAGCAAACCTTCAGTAAAAATCACCTAAGGTGAACAGTCAAATATTTATCCTCCAATTCTCATAAAAGAAGGAAAAATTCAAACACTCAAAACAGGATATTCTATTTCAACCTCTCTTCACCTCCATATGTTGGCCACTTCCAGAAGCACAAAGCTTGTGCAGCCCTGTTACATATATCCTTTAATATGGTCCTCTTGCCAGTATAATTCCCTAAGGTGGAACTGCAATTCCAACTTTCGTGCAAAACCTCATTCAAGATCCCTTTAAGTCAGTCCCAGTGAGGAATGTTGCCGAAAGGGGAGCTTCACACTCTTTCCTCTCACCCTTCTGATGCTTCCAACATTCATGTCACCAGTTTGGACCCACGACCACAGTTAAAACATAAAGGGTGTGAAAAGAAGCACCCAAGTCAGAGAACTGCCTCTTCTAGTAGTGCAGCTGGGCTTTGCTTTCCCTCTTTTCTTCCCCTCTCAACTTTACAGATAAAGTGACCTTCACCAGCTCCAAATCTACCCTACACTCATTAATAGGTATCATCCCCAGAATGTCTTCATAATCACAACTAGTTTCAGGGGTAATTTCTGCTGTTTTGTTCTAAAGCATGCACTCTCTACTTACTTGCCATCAGGGGAGAACTTGACACTGTGAACTGGCTTGTGGAAATAAAACTGATGTATCACACATTTACCAATCAGACTGACAAGCAAGGCAGCTCCCTCTGTAAGGGCAGAAAAAGAAGTGTCATGAAAATAATCAAGTTCCCAAAGAAAACATAACCCTAGCAAGCTTAGTTTCTTTCCTTAAAGAGGAGGGGGTAAAGTACCTCCTCAGAAGCTTTTCAGGGCAGTGTGCTTAGTATTATTAAGAAGAAAAATACAAAACTAACACTACCTAAATTCTGTGAAAAGTTCTTTTTAAGTTCTGTAAATAAAGAACTCTTCCCCAAAAATTCCAACATAATTTTTAAAGCAGAACAATTCTAACCTGTGCTAAGGTTGAATACCTAGCAACACAGATCTTCCCTTCTCAAAGCTGAATTTTTTATTCCATTCTCTTATAAAACAAATGTCTCCTTTGTGAAAATACCTTCGTCAATTAGAATGGCAAGACTTCCATCTGGAGAGAGCCCCACGCACACAATATTAAGCCGTGTAGCCAAAGGCAACGTCTCACACTTGTTACTACAAAATAAAAAGATAAAACAGTAAATCTGGGCCAAGGACGTAGAAAGAGCAGTCATCTTCAGTATCAGTGAAATATGGTCTGATACCTATGATAAAGCTACAGAATCAACTCAGATGTAAAACTTTCTTTAGCCGTGAAAATCCCATGAACACCAACTATGTGGTTGTTCTGTGCGGGACCAGGAGTTGGACTCAATGATCCTCAGGGTTCCCTTCCAACTCAGGATATTCTATGACTATAGAATATCATATTCCAACTATGATATTCTATTAACACCTGGGCTCCTGACTGCAATACCGGCACAAGGAACATCAATCACAACCCTGGCACACAGGAAAGGCTCATGACGATCTGAGCTTTGTCATATACAAGAGAGCACAAACAGAAGCACGTAAGGAAACCACACCACTAAATCCAACGCAGCCCATTTTTCCCCCCACTTACTTCTAAAACACACCTTTACATAGTTCTTACGCTATTCTCCCCACGCAACACCCCGACAGGTATTCCACTAGGCAGATAACCTTCTAACGCCAAGCCGGGATATTTTGGAAGTCCGAGCATCCCGGAGAGCCCCAGCCCTTGCCAGCGGGATGCGGGAGCCGGCGGTGCGGGAGTACCATGGACAAGGCGGCCTCGGGTCGAGCTACAAACACCTCCTCAGAGCTTTATTCCCCCCCCAAATCCCGGTGCTGGCCCTTCGCCGTCCCTCCCAGCCGTGTCGGAGGGGGTCGAGGCGGGGAGGGAAGCGGCTCCGGGGGCTCACTCACTTCTTGAGGTCGAAGAGGGAGACCCTGTTGCCGACGGGGCTGAGGAGGGAGTTTCCATCGCGGGTGAAGCTGAGGTTCCCGCGGCGGTACACGGTGCCCAGCAGGCCGGAGAACTGCGGGGGGAGGCAGGGAAAGGGTCAGCGGGACGGGGGAGAGGGGAGCAGGGGGAAGGGAAGGGCAGCCGGGGATGCCGACGCGCGGCCGCACTCACCCGGTAGGCGAAGCGCATGGCGGACACACGTGTGGAGGCAGCGCCGGGGCCGCGGAACTGCGGCCGGGAAGGGGCGGGAGCAGGGACGGGGATCCCGCACATGCGCCCGGGGAGGCGGCGGGGTCGGGCCCGGGAAGGGGAAAGGGAAAGGGGAGAAGCTGCTGAGGCTGGTTCTGCTCTGCGGGTCAGGATTAAACCCGGTCGGTAGTGCTGGGAGGGACCAGAGCGCGTCGTCTGGTCCCACCTCCCTGCTCACGGGCCAGCACTGCACAGGATTGTGCCCAGATGGCTCTGGGGTGTCTGCAGTGAGGGAGACTCCACACCCTCTCTGGGCAACCTGCTCCAGCGCTTGTTCACTGCACGGGAAAGGAGTTCTTCCTCACGGTTAGGTGGAAATTCATGTGCAGTTAGTTTCCGGCCATTGCCTCTTGTTGGCATCCCTGAGAAGATCCATCCTCGCACACCCTCCCTGTAGATATTTATGCACATTAACGAGCTCCCCTCGGTCTCCCCTTCTCCATCCACAGACCGCGCCTCTCCCCCGACAGCCGCTCCCGTCCCTGCCCGGGCCGGTGTTGAGGGTGTTACGACCCGCCAAGGGGCAGGAGAACTGCGGTTCTTGTTAATTAATCCCTCGGGGTGACTGCAGGAGCTGGGCCTGCTTAGCCTGGGGAAGAGAAGGCTGAGAGGGGATCTCACCAATACATACAACTATGTCCAAGGTGGGTGTCAGAGGATGGTGCCAGGCTCTTTTCACTGGTGCCCAGGGACAGCACAAGGAGCATGGGCCATTAACTAAAACACTACAAATTCCACCTCAACACAAGGAAGAAGATTTTTCCATTAAGGGTGAGGAGCACTGGAACAGGCTGCCCAGGGTAGGCATGGGTTCTGCCTCTCTGGAGACATTCCAAACCCACATGGATGAGTTCCTGTGTCATCTGCTCCAGGTGGTCTTGCTTTGCCAGGGGAGTTGGACTGAATGATCTCCACAAGAACCCTTCCAACCCTAACAATTCTGTGATTCTCCAACTAGAGTGAAACAACACTGAACGAGCAGTGTATAGATGAGGCAGGTTTATTTTAAAGCAAATTAATTGCAGCGGAGAGGAGATGTGTGCACGGTTTGGTTATTTTCTGTAGAAGTATAAAAATACCACAAAGAAAATATATGAGGGAAAGAAAGAATGAGACGGAAAGGTTAAAAGTAGATAGTGAAAACATATTACCACCCATGGATCCAGCAGCGAGACTCGATTGTTGTAATTTCAACGTCCCTTGGTCAGAGCAGTTGTCACAGTCTTGATCTTTTGGGGGTGGGGGCCCACGGAACAAAAAGTTCCTTGGGTTATATATATTCAAGTTAGCATTGGAACACTTATATCCCTCCCCAGGAAGGGAATTTTTCACGTCTGATGCAACACTGAGGCATGCACCTCCTTCTGATGGAGAGCGCCTGGAAAGCGTCAGGAGGTGCTCTGGGGATCCTTGGTGATCTCGATCCCCCTCTCTTGCCCACTCCTTGACCCCAGTTGTGCACCTGCACTGTATGTTGTGTGGTCACCATGGATGTGAACAGGAAAACTGGCACTGGAAAGGTGCTGCTCTACCTTCACACAGCCCCACCTCCTGTTCTAACTTGCCTGCTTGAATGGTCATCTGTGTTTGAGGCATAACAATCCATTAACTCCTTACTTCTACAGCCGGGACCACGGCTCCCAGATGGGACAGGATCCAGGGAGCGAAGCAGGAGCAGGATAATCACTTCCAGCTGGGATGTGCCTGTCTGTGTGTTTTGCTGGGGCAGACACACAGACAGCCTGGAGCTAACAAGCTTTAAGGATGTAGTAAATCAAAATGCTGATGTACGTCTATGTATGTGTTGCCAATTTGGCAAAGGACTCAAGGTTCCTATATCCTATAGCTGGACTATCTTCATTATAATACTAAAAATCACACCTACAGGGTAACAAGACTCTGCCCAGGCCTTGTCTCCATAACCTGCATGGAAAGTACTAACCATTTGTAATAGAGGGTTATGACACTGAACTTCTGTGTATAAATAATAGTGCAGAAAGTCCAGAGGGATGTGCTTGATTTGTGGAGTACCACAGAGCGCCCAGGCTTGTGCAATCTCTGAAATAAATAAACAATCAATGTCTCTCTCCAGGGTGTAATTATTGGCTTGTTGCACACAGGGTAATGAATCTGATTTTTTGCAGACAACAGTAGCTTTGGCTAAAATTGGTGAAACAATCACTCCTTCCAACAAAATGTGAAGTCAGAGCAGCAGAGAAGTTGATTTCTTTTTAAAACATGTATATTTAGAACTGTAACGCTTACAATTTCATTAAACAATCTTAGTACAATGTGTTTAATCTAACAGTATATTACAGAACAATGTGAAAAATGATTTAATAGCAAACCATGAAAATGGAATTAATAATACCTGCAGTGTCAAAGTCACTAACTTGTTACCTTTTCCAGTCAAGAATCCCAGCAGTCATTCACACTAAATGATGCTTTGGGTTTTATCCAGAATAAAATGGTATGATTTCCACAGAGAAAGGGCATTCCTTCACAGAAAGAAGATGCATAATAAGAACATTTTCAGCTAGCAGGTCTATTTATACATCTATTTAGACTTTTTTTTTAAATAAAAAATAATAATTAAAAAAAAATGTTTAGACCAGTGCAGGGTGCCTATTCATTTCTTCAACTTAATTGCTGTTCTTTTTGGAAAGAGGGTTTGCTTTTTTTATTTCCCCTTTATAATTTAGCAGAAGCTGAGTTTAGAAAAAAAAAAAAAACAATGAATTTGTCTAACAAGCAGCTCCTCACTTCAGTTTTACTGACAAGTATTTGACATGGGACAGCTTCCTCTGTGGAGTCTGTTGACAACGCACCATTATAGATCTGCAAGTAGAAAAGGTCATTCTCACATTAAATGCACAAGTTTCAGTATCAGAAGCAGGACATCAGAAGTTGTAATTTTTCCAGTCACAGGTGGATTTGCAACATTCACAAAAATTACACTTTTTTTTTTTTTACATTTTTTGTATTTACATTTCAGATATAAATAACGAAATTCTTTAAGTTACATGTTTTAACTTTGCTTCACGATTATTCTACATCTGCAAGCTTTCCTATATCAAACCAACCTCTTTCTTTCATCATGAATGCAGAAGTCTGGCCTCTAATCAGTAATAATTACACTAAGCCTTTATGATGAAAGGTTGACTGTTCAAGTATCACATCATACTGAAATTTTTGCCCCAATTTAAAAACCGGGGCAGCAAACGAAGCCACTTGGAAATGGTAACAAAAGAAATTAATCTGGGAACTCAATAAGCCAAATAACTTATTATTAAATTCTATTAATATCTTTCTTTGGTAAGAAATATGCAAGAGGATGACCCAGCCCCCACCCCCAAAAAAAAAAAAAAATCATATAATATGTGACATCACAGTGTCTACTCTGTGAAGGAGAAAGCCTCAGAAAATTAAGGAATTTTGTTCAGTTAAGATTGTTTATAGCAGTAGCTCTTCCATGCATCTAAGTGTGGAAATGATGGAAGTTTAATACAAAATTGCCATGGCAGGAATTAACAATGATAAAACAAACCGACAAAATGAAACCAAACCAGAAAAGCAACTGTCACGCCAGTGAATGTGCTGTTGGATGCTCTGTTATGTTTCTGGCACGTGTGTGGAAAAGCCTGTAAATTATTACACAAAAATTCAAGATTTGGATAATTATATCATCCAACTCTACATTCTAAAGTATGTAGGAAGCATGGAACAAATCTCTCAGCTGCCCAACAAAAAAAAAAAAATAAAGAAGTGGTCCAAATACTTGGATTTTTTGCTTTTGTTGCCCTGTGTTTAGACGCAGGATGTGACTGAAGGGAGAAAACCCAATAGCTTACACAAAACATACTAAAGTGGCAATATAAACTAGCTGACACAAGCTTCACTGTACATTTAAATTGATACAATTGTCTGGTGCTTCCATGGCCAGTACACGTCGAGTGCCATAGGTCTCCTTAGAGTTAATGTTACAACGAAGACTAAAGCAGGTCATTATCCTTTAAAGTGCTTTCATATCCAGTTTCTAATGGGGTTTTCGTGTTCCTTGCTTTCCATACCGAGTTGTCACGTGACGTTGACTTCCAGAACGTGGTCGTCCTTGCTGGGAATGACAAGGATCTGCATTCCCGTGCTGCTGTTGAAGACCTGACCCGGAGAGAAGGATTGGAGCCGGGGCATCGGCAAGCCCTTGTGCTCCCCGCTGGCTGTGGAATGCAGGCTGCCTCTGCTCCTGATGCTGCTGCTGTCAGCCTGATCATCCACGTTCTTGTCCACAGACAGGTTATCATTTTCAATCCAGCTATCTGTTTGAAACAAAAAAAAAAACCCCACAGTTTTATTCTACAGACTGATTAAACAACTTACAGGATAATTTCAGAGCTCAGACACAGTCAGTTTTGTCAGTTCAGCTGTTGCTTGCACAAGTGAATTCTCACTAAGCTCTGGGACTACTTCACAGCAGAGATAAATACTCTGAATGGCTGTGGTAATTTAAACTCTTCATCTAATCTGGTCTACACGCCACAAATTTTCAGCAGTTCTTTTGTTCCACACTTAATCCCTTAAAAAAACTGGGAAAAAAATTCAAAGCTAATGAAGACACACTAGATGTTTTTGCAGAAAATTAAACTGCAGGATTAGAGGGCTATCAAATAGTTTCCACTTGATTATAAATCCAGGAAGAGACAACTTCTGTGACAGTGACAACTACTTTTCAAACTGATCTTTAAAGGAAATTTAAGAAAACAATGCATTTATTATTCCTCCTCACAGACTGAGCTGGCAACCCAAATTCAAAGTTCCATTAGAGCAACATTTTATAAGTTTTTTCAAATGAGAACTGTTAGTGAAGGTCAGTAACACAGACACCTATGAATACCTGGCCAATATATTTCTTGCCTTGCTTTTCTCTTTACACAAGAATACAGGAGAAGCAGAGTAATTTCTTTAAGTAGCCACACAGTCAAGAGAGCCTTACCAGCATCGAGTTGCATGGAGTGAGCAGAATGGTGAGGGAGGTATTTAAACAATCTGACATCAGGGAAAGGCAGATTTCCAGCAAACAGTGGCATAACTTCCATGTGGACTTTGTGAGTTGCTCGAGGTGCTACAGGCATAGATATCACTCCAGAACTTTTTCCACAGACTGCCCAGTTACTACTGTTGTCAACAACTGCAAGAATAAAGAGCAAAGGCTACAAAAATCTTCTGTGAAAAATGGAGAACCCTCAGAATAGTTTGGTTTTTTATCAAAATCAGCACTTTAGCAACATCTAAAAGCCCACCAGCTTTTATGCGTGAAGAGCTGTGCAAGGTAAGAAAACAGCTCTACACAAAAGGGACTACAGTTGGGCCCCAAGCAAGTATTCATCCCTTCTGAAGAGCATTTATATTCCACTGGAGGACAGATTAAAGAGAAAAAATAAAATATTCTCAGTCTACCAAAATGCAAACTGCTTTACTGAGCAGATGTACCCACAATACAAGAAACATGTGCCATATAAAGTCTGGCAGATGCCATTGTCAAGAAAAGAGTACTGGGGAACTTTCAAGTAAAATAGTCTTACCTTCATACATAAGTTTTGTTGTGCAATATCCATCTGATTCCGTTAATGCTTCATCTCTGTCGACCTCTGAGAGGTCAACAAGTCTGGTGATCGACACCTCTAAAGAGCAGAGGGAGCCTGTTTTACAGTACTCTGCCCCCAGTGGTGGGAAAATCTCACTTTTCACATGATACAATGTCTGTCAGGAAGAAAACAGTGCTGTTGTCAAGAAAAAAGGGGTGTTTTACTTGTGTTTCAGTTGAACTGGACAACTGATACAGTACAAGCATAACTTTTACATTTAACAGCCACATCCTGTTAGATCTTTTTAATGCAAGAATCAGTTGTAAGTAATGTTCACTTCATTATCTTGCTGAGTTTACAAAAATCATAGAACATACAATCCTAGACTGGTTAGGGTTGGAAGGGACCTTTAAGACCATGTAGTTCCAACCTCCTGCCATGGGCAGGGACACCTTCCACTACATCCGGCAATCAAACCAAATTCGATTCAATCTATTTTTGATACCAGAGGTTGAGCATACCATTTTTCCCTTCACTTTTGTGCTTCAACTCAGCCTTTCAATGTTCCTACATGGACACTATCTTACCATTTAATTTTTTTTATTAGTTTCTTAGCACCTCCCTTTGCAGGAGGAGTAATTCTGAGTAACACAAGAGAACTACTTCATCCCTCTTACCCTCACAGCCCCTCCAAATAACAGTGCCCACATCAAAGAGCTAATTTTCAATTCCAACAAAACTAAATTTCTGCCAATACCACCCCCACTGTTTAACACAGCTAGTTCTCTTTAAAAACTCCAGAAAGGTGCTGATACAGATGCCAACAAATGCTTGTTACATGCCAGCAGGTAAACAGACACCTAAAACATTGCTCCAGTGCCAGTCTGCAATAAGCAGGTAGGAAATGCAGCAACACTGAAGACAGAGAAAAGGATTTAACCCAGTGAGAGTCTTCTCATGATGCTAATTTTTTGCCCAATCATCACAAAGGGTAACACTGAATTTAGAGATGAGATTAAATAATGTTGATATAAGCTCCTATTAATGGAATTCTATCTAGCCTGTAAGCTTCCTAGCTGATCAAAGGAATAAAAAGTTTGTCCATAAGGAGAAAGGAGAAACATTTAAGATAATGGCCTAGAAAACCCTAAATATTTCATTAGAGGAGCTCATCTCAAGCACTACGAGAAACAACTCAGATGCTTTCAATAGCACAGATTTTTTTGGAAGTTGCAATTTGCTTTGGAGAGCACAGTCTCAAGACAGCAGCTCAGTAACCTACAGAGAGTCTCCATGGCACAAATCCAAGAGGATGAAAACACGAATAAAAATTAAACAAGATCAAGTGTTATGGCCCCCACCACATTCCTGTGGCAAGGATATGATTCCACCATATCATGCCAGGCTGCAGTTGTATCATTCACAAGTGAATCTAATTAAGTATTAATCTCATGATGTAAACAGAACTTTCCTAATATATTTCCTGACCTTCCCTGTCCATATATTAGGAAACCCTTTTCAGTTAAGATCTGCTATACTTACAAAAAAATTTTCCACTTGGAATTCATAAGTGAACGGCTTCAGGGTAAGAGACTGTTCTTCAGAGGTAGCTGGACAAAAGCTGACTGAAAACAGGCACTGCAAGGAGAGAGGAAGCTCTTTTGTCCACTTCAATTCCCATACAAAGAATATTGATTGCTTACTGTATATGACCTGAAAGAAAATGTTTAGAATGTTAGCTCCTTCCTTCCTCTAAAAAACAAGTGGAGATGCACATATATGTGTTTGTCTGTTCTGGCATTAATATAGTTTATAAAAACAAATTAAGGAAATCATTAAGGAAATATGCAACCAAAATAACTCGTAGTGATTTTGTCACAATGCACATCTGTTTAAAAGGAGGGATTTCACTGTCAGAATCAAGTGTTTCAAAAGGGAACACTTCACATTCAAACCTGCCTGGAAAATATTACAATCAAAAGTCAAATTTAATAAATTTATTAATATGTCCTTATCTACTTTTCTTAGGCACCAAGAATGACCCATTTAATATGTTCAGACAAGGCTGCAGGAAACTTCAAGGTTGCCCAAGGAAGTTGTGGATGCCCCATCCCTGGAGGTGCTCAAGGCCAAACTGGATGGGGCTCTGAGCAACCTGATCTGGTGGGAGGTGTCCCTGCCCATGGCAGGGGGTTGGAACAAAATGATCTTTAAGGTCCTTCCAACCCAAACCATTCTATGATTCTATGACAAGGAACTGTTCTGCAACTGAACTAGTCTACAGCTGTATTTAACTGGAAAACTGTGTCCACCTGATTTTTTTTCCTAAAACCTGATGATAAACTGCAGCCTTAAGATGAATACATTAGATGTTAACAGTGATATTACATTTGTATACCTGTTGTTCAAGCAGGTATATAGTGCTTTGCATGACACAAATGGACAAGTTTGAAAACTTACCTAATAATCTTTACAAGTTTTAGAATTATTCTGAGATAATTCTACAGGTGTCAATGCTGTCCAAAGCATCCTTAGGAATCAATTTACTCAGAGAACTACAAAGGTCTGACCTAACTCAGCTATCAGTCTTTAATTACTACAAAATCTACGTG